>JARFXV010000536.1:1132500-1446432 GCA_031761425.1 Cosmopolites sordidus
AGGTTAGCAGATTAGTACAAGTATATAATTGCTAAAATATATGTTATAAAAAATCAAAGAAAAGTTATCAGCAAATAATTTGATTGTGAAAATTTTCTTAATAAAATGATGTTGGACGTCTACGACTAATTTGTAAATTCTTATAATTCAAATTTAAAAGTATCGGGACTTCTTAATACGCAACCCTCTGTAATTATACCAAAAATGGTGCTAAATTAAATATCTGTGAAAATTGTTGACTTCTTAAAAATTCCACTCTGTTAGTGACTATTATCTGCATTTTTAACTGAAAGTCTCACTACGTCATATCAATCTCCCAATTATCTAATTTTGTTAAGAAAAACATTTGTTTAACAAAATTGAAAAATTGTTTGTCAAGAATAGCATATGTTTCTGAAGGCCAACATCGCCCTATGTATCACTAAATATATTCATATTTAATTGCATATTTAGTTGTCGGTTTTACCTCACATCTATAGTGTTTCGTTTTATCATTGATTTCTGACTACGAATATAACGAATACTAAATTATGCAATTTATTTATCTAAGAAGCAAACTAGATCAAAACAATATCACAGCAGAAATTAGAAATCGTATTATGAAGGGTAACTGTCCTAAGATCTAAACTTGTACAAATAAACACCAAATTTAAGATCTATAAAACTGATTCGGCCAGTAGTCACTTACGGATGCGACACGTAAATCCACACAAAAAAAGCAGAAGCGGTGCTTGCAGTGTTTGAAAAAACAAATTTTGATTAAGTGATATTTGAATTTGGAGAATCAAGTATAACTTCGAACTTAAGCAATTATTCAAGGATCTGAATATTGTACACTATGCGAGGGTTCAGCTGCTCAGATGGGTAGGACACGGCGAGAATTCCAGAAAACGAAATACCAAGGATAATCATGGAGAGACGAATGGGGGTAACAGAAATAGGGGTAGTACCAAAGACAGAAAGCTGGACAATGTAAGAAGTTATGCTGAAGAACTATTGCACATCAAGAATTGAAATGGGGCTGTTGGGGATCGATCCAGTTGAAGACAACAACTGAAGAAGATCAAGGTCCACTGACGAGATGTACCCCCAGAGGAAGAAGAATATTACGGAGGCCATATATCTATTATCATCTTCATAAGTTGCATCTTATTTCATTGAATCCTATAATTTTTCTTATAACTAATATCATTCTATTTATTAACTTAAATTTTGTTTAATATTGCAAACTAATTTCTGATATGTCGTTTGCAGGGATATGGAACCAGCTACTGCCATTCAACAGGCAATTCCTGGTGACAATCCAGTGGAGAAAGAACGAAGACTGTCAGAACTAATACTTCAATTACAGTTAGCCAGGGAGCAGCTCCTGCTTCAGCAGCAGCAGCAACAGGATGCCAATAAGGTAGGGTTATATATTATGTTTGTTGTAAATATTGTAAATATCGAATTATAACTGTTATAAATATTGAATTGTAACTGTAATTGTAATTGTAAAAAATCACCTTAAAAATAGACTTATATTCAGCATATCTTTTATAGTCCCCGAATATTTTGTACACTCGAAAGTTGTTCAGTGTTTTAATGAGATAAATTCAACAGACTTGACAGATATCAAACAGACTGTTGATACAGAGTGCAGCGGTAGACCGAGCGATTGTAAAAACTCTGTAATAACTCGAAATACTTTACACGTTACAAAAAAGGCATTGCTTTATAGATATGACATTTTATAGATTGAAAGGTGACATCCGTCTCTTCGTAAACGCTCTACCAATGTCAACCACACTTTTCTCATTACACTACGCATTCTCGTTGAATTATGTGTTTCAGCTCCGCAATATTATGGGATTAGTTCACGTAAACTTTGCTTACTCCTATCTACACATGAGCATAATCATGTTATATGTCATGAGAAAGAAAGACTGTCCAGCGGCGCTTTTCAATGTCCTAGATGGATGCCCAGCAAAATACTATATAAAACGAGCGTCTACAGATTGTAACGGTTGTGTGTGTCAAATTCACCTGTTCCCCGATCATTCTGATCGTCAACTGACAATCAGACTTCTTACAGTTGAAGACCTTCCGATGTAATATAACGCGATTGATAGCTCACCGTTGCTTGAAATTTTTGTCACTCATATTCAGAACACACTAGAAACATCTTGTTCATGAAAAGAATTGCTACGGTTCACCAACTGACTTTAGGGAATTCAAACTCGTACTGAAAATGCATCAGATCTCTTCTCCAAAGGGTAGGCCAGCAGTGTTTCCAGATCGAACACTACGCCACCAGTCCCGTTACTTTATTTACACAACTCGTATACTAATTTAATAACTTACTAAGCCACACTTACTGGACGTATGGTGGGAAACTACTTTGGTTTTAAACTGAGTAATAAAACAAGTTACCAAATATCAAACTGATTAAAAAAAATACGACGTAATTAAAACATGTCATTTAGTAATTATATTTTAGTCTAAACTGCGGGTCATAGGGTGTCATCTCATCGAGACAATTGAATTCCTGATTATTATTATTTATACGCCAAAACGCTAATTAAAATCAGCGCTGTTATCCTACAGAACAAGAACAGTTTAAAGCCGGCAAAAGCTGACCAGTTCGATGCAATCTTTCCCCTCCAGCAGCGCCGAGTCCATTCAGGACGACTTCAAAAGAGCAAAAGCTAGTCAAGAGGTGCCCTGAATGCAGATCGGAAAACCCTAATGTAAAATATGCAGTACGGCGAGCGATTGTCGAGGAGAAGTGCTTTGTCGACTTTTTGTTTGTGCGTGCTTTCTTCCAGCCAGGCCGTGATTCCATCGAAATTAAATTTGCATACATCCCTTTTGTCGGTCTTCGGCCAGTGCTCAAGCAAATAGGGCCGCTAATGAAATTGGACTTTCGCTTGCTTTTTATTCAACGAGTTTTTTTTTAAACCTCCTTGATTCGTAGTTGTTAAGTAGAGTACTAATTATAATAAGCTGAATCTAGTAGAAATGTCCTATTGTTCTGAAGCTAAAAAATATTTGACCATAAATCTTTTCGATGAATTGAAAACAAAATTAATTCTGATATTGAATCCTTTGGAAAATAATTCAGTTGTTTTCATGAAATTTCATAAAAAAAAGTTAAACCGAACCATTGGGAATATTTATCTATTAGTTATCCTTTTGGCATATTTTTGTGATTGGAGATTTTTGAAGGTTTTATAAAAAAGAAACTATTTTATGGTAGTGAAATAAGAAACAATTTAATAACACTATTTACGAAATACGGCAAATGTATGGAATCCTAATGGAGTCCTAAAATAGATTATTTACAATTTATCCTAATAAAGAAATTGATCACATGGGTCACATTGACTGTTTTATTTACTCAGTATATATGAATCCGAGATATTCCAAATACGAATAGTTCTACGATTTTCATAATATTTATATTTTGAGATTTTTGAAGAATACTTAGAAACTTGTTCAATATCTTAAGACAAATACTTCCTATGTATCTTTAAATTTGGTGTTATATATGGCTTTAAAAAAAGGAAATATCGTTTTCTTTTCCAAAAATTCACCTATTCATAGTATATTGGTTGAAGCATTCGTACCAAAACAGAAAAACATAAACTACAGAAAATAAAAAAATAAGTATAAACACTAAAAAATATAAACAACTTTATTTTGGAACCTTGCTGAAATAACCAAACCCAACCAAACCAATATCCTAAACAACTGGGCCCACGCCAATAAATTTGTGTGTGTGTGTGTGTGTGTGTGTGTGTGTTGAATTTACTGGAACAATTTGTTTGAATTATCTGGTTCGTGTGTTTGCTGTGCGGCGACAGTATTTGTGTGTCAGAGCGTCTACATTGCCACGCAGTCACATCACATACAACACATACAACCCGCACAACGCAAATTTGTATTGATGTGGACTAAGCTTTACACACACAGGCCGAGTGGGGCGTACAGCTTGCACAACACAAATATTTACTGATTGTGTGTGGTAATTTTGCGTTGTAAATATTTTTGCCGCACAGTAAATTGAACACACACGCAAATTTCTATTAGTGTGAACCCGGTTTAAGATCCGCTTGAAGTTGTGTTGTTGTGATCTGAATGAACAAAATCCTCTAGGTCCCAAAAATTGCCACTATACTCTTGCCGGGGAAAATTCTGTCCCAAAATATTTGTGGAGCCACTGAGCACTTTTAGTGCTATTACATACATTCTTCTTTTGACTGCGGATCAAAGTGATATACTCAGATTTCAAATACTTCCAAAAGCTTTTCTCCATCTGTGATAATTATCAGCAAATATGCCTTAGCGGTAATTTGCTTGGCGTGTTTTTGATCAGCCGTTAACATCCTAAGCACCCACGCACCCACTTCATGAGCAGAAAGACACATGTTCCTTCTATAAACTTTAATGCAATCTTTCGATTATTAGGTCATTATAATATTCAGTATTGACAAACTGCAGATAGATTAAAATTGATAAACCTTGAACAAAACAAGGCTCTTGAAACTTAATAAGCAATAATGTCAATAAATGAGAACTGCACACTTTCATTTTTTTATTTGTATATCAGAAGATATTAGACTCGGGAACAACCGTCATAATATCGTCTAATTATTTATCCTGATCAATGTGTCCGCTGTTTCTATTAAACACTCTATAGGGTTCTATTCTCTTAATAAAATTATAAATAATTTTTATTTTTGTACAAAATCGATCTGCCTCAAAGGTTGCAAATCCTTATGATTGTTACTATTTTTATTATACTGTCATTTAAAATTATCTGAATTTCAGGTTCAATGTCCAAAAACATAAAAGTGACTATAGCTTTTCAGTATATTGGGTATTCTAACAAGAAATTTATTTTAGAAGTTAATTTAGTACATATTTGACAGCTGCTTTTTTATGTTTATGCATTTGATGAACGGAATAGCTGCCATTTATAAATGACGTTATTCAGCATGGATCAGCCTAAAATTTATTCAACTTTACTGTGAAAGTGGTCATTCTGAATAATACGTTTTTGTCTTCAGCAATGCAGCACATTTTCATTTTAATGGATATGTAAATAAGCAAAATTGCGGTATATGGGGTGAAAAAACTGCAAAAAGGTTAATTGAACTTCCATTATATCAACAAAAAAAATCTTTTGATGAGATTTATTATTTGGACGTCCGTCAAATAATTAAAACAAAAGAATGATCATTTATAAACGCTCCAGGAACTGGTTTTTTGAGTGATACTAATATCTAAACTTCCGAAATAAATTTTAATATATAAATATATATATATATATATATATATATATATATATATATATATATATATATATATATATATATATATATATATATATATATATATATATATATTATATATATATATATATATATATATATATATATATATATATATATTTCGTATACATCAAAGTGTAAAAAACTGCATCGTTAGATGACCATATTGATTATTTTTCTAGACGTACTCTATTCTTCCTTGTATATGAATGAAAATGTTTCCGAAAATATGAAAATTACTTCCCGATGGGTTTAATATTTTGTTAAACCATAAACTGATTTCCAAATAATCCATATTTAGTCAACATGTTTATTATCGTATGTTATATAACAATACAATGAGATAAAATACTAAGTAATATTTAGAATAACCATCATCTCTAATTCAATTGCTGCATATATGCACAGTGTTTTCCTTTGGTTGTAAAATTTTTATTACTCGCCAGAGATATATTGAAAAACAACACGAGTCTGAATTAGCCAAGGGAATCGGTTGATAAAAACAACATCAAAGAAATGCATGACTTATCAGAAAATGCAGGCATAATTTTCAGGATCAGGTAAAAAAAGGAGCATTATTTTGTTAAAATTATTCAAGTTTTTTCACCAAAGAGACTAATCGACGTTTATCGACTAATCTAGTATATATTTCACAGGTACTGATACATTTAGAAAAAAGATCATTTAGAATACGACATAGCGTATACAGTTTGTTCAATTTTACTATGATTAAAAAAGGTCATTAAATTGTGTGTACTGCTCTATGAGGAGTGAGATTATCGAACTCCAATTACATCTTTGAAAAATCACTGTTTGGTGTAGTTTATGGTTCAGAAAAGTAATTGATCCGTACTTTATAGACGATGTGGTAACACGGTTACCATCTCACGTGCTATATTATGATCGAAACTATTGTCCAAAAATATTAACAAAAGGTTAGCCCTTTATAAAAGACAAAAATGCAGATATTTCAGTGATATAATTTGCAACATATGATAATTATTCAACAAAAATGTGAAGTAAATATTTTTTTTTAAACTTCTTGTGAAAAAAGCTATAAAAGCAACAGTGAATAGATGTATTTCTACAGTTCGTCATGACATTTATAATAACAAAACATATGTTGTTGATTAATGATTATTTTTGGGATTAACAAATAAATAATTTGAAAGGAAATTATTTAAATAAAACACTGCAATGAAATGAAGTGGATTTTTCTATACAACATTCTTAATAATTTGCTTAGTTATTAGAACAAATACGGGGTGATTTTTTAGTATGCTCGTACTTCCGATAGGGGTCGCTGTCAAAACTAACTGTGAGTTTGCGCACAAATCTGTAAATATTTGTTTCAATAGTCTGGAAATGCATCCAGGGGACCTTCGTGGACACTTCGTGCTCTATAAAAAAAATCACACAAATTCTGAACGCATTTCACGCTACTCGATATTAAAACAAAATCAAGACAAAAAACTGTTCCGAAGAAAATATCGCAACTGTTGCTGACAATGTTGATGAAGATCCAAATTTATCAATTTCTCGCCGTTCGCGGGAAATTGGGCTTTGTTATTCGGCTAAGTGGATTATTTAATTCCGAATTTGAATGGGATTTATCTGGATAAGATGTGGTTCCAACAGGACGGCTTCACATGTCATAAAGTTGGCGTAGGAAGATATTGTTTAGTAGCATTATTATTTGCTTACCGGTGATATTTTAATGAATGAATATATGGGTAAGAAAATTCGAGGAAATTGATTTCACATTAACCCAGAAAGCAACAAGAGCTAACAGGTTGCTTTGTAACATCACAGTACTCATAACATATAACGATTTATTTGGATTGCGTTGGGAATTTTTACCAACCAACGGTTTATTTACCTAACGTTTCGGCAAGATCTCACTCATTATAATCAAACTGTTATGGGTTCAAACGTCAAGATCGAAAAAAAAATTAAGCAAAAGCCAAACGCAAAATTTAAGATGCTTGAATTTATCACGTTTATTTTATATTAAATTATTATTTAACGCACTGCTGTAACAGCAACAAAAACCTTCCACAGACTCTTCTCACAAAACCATTGGTGCTACGAAACCTAAAGCGAGGTACGCAAAGTGAGTAATGAGACTGATTAAAAAAAAATCAATTGAAAGTACAATTTTAAACTGCCCCCTTCAAAAGAGTTGCCTTGGGAGCCACACAGCGCTGAAAACGGTTTGTTCACTTTTCACAGCAGCTGGAACTCAGATATTTATAGAACTCAGATATTGGATTAGCCTTCACTGGTCAGTTGCTGCCTGGGGTCGGTTAAGTTTGGTGAAGAAGGCAGCTATGGAGCCAAAGTGATGTTATAACTTGCCAAAACTTGTTATTTGAACTATTTGCGTGGAAAGGCACATTATCGTGATGTAGCACCCAGGTGTTCTTGATGTTCGGTCTCATACGAATGATCCTTTTTCGAAATATTCCAAGATCTTGGTAAAAATGATGGTTTATCGATTGGCTTTGGGGCGCAAATTCTTTATAGATGATTCCTTATATTTTGATCTTCAATTTGCTAATTCTGGCTTTTTTGGCTGTAGTATTCAGAATTCAAGGATCGTCACTAGTAAGTAATGACATGTTTTAGAAAATGAGGACCATTTTCAACTCGCCCCAAAAAGTCAAGACGTGTTTCCTTACTGTTGTCCCTTTGATTCTGTGAAAGGTTTTTCGAAACGATTTTCGCGCAGATTTTCTTCATACCCAATTCATTAGTTTAACGATGTGAGTTAAATCCAACATTTCCCCGTTCATTCTGACCCTTAATCGACGATCAGAATGTACAATATCCCAGATTCTGTGGATATTTGCATCACCTGTTGTACTTGAAGGCCTTTTACAGCGAGATTCATCTTCGATCCATTTTCGGCCTTCTGAAAATGACTTAAACCACCCCTCGGCCTTTTCAAATTTTACAACAAACTGTGGCCAAGTACGAGATAAAATAATCCGTTGCTTGTTTGTTTAGCTAACCAAACCAACCAAATACCACAAAAAAAAATTTAGTCAGATTTAACACTCGAAAGAACGAAATCCTCTTCTGTATAGGTATTCGTAAAGTTTATTATCACATTTAATTATTATGCAAATGATATCCTCAGTCTTAAATGCAGTTTATACAGCAAATTATAATGATTTACCGCAAGTTAGCTTAAAATTTCATGTTTAAATTTTATTTTCTACCGAATTGATCGTTTAACTCGTAATTTTTACGGGTTTGCCTCTTTGATGTTCTCATGTAATTTAGTATTCAAAGCTCATTTTAAGTTTATGTTGTAAATTGTTATTAAATTGTGTGTAATTTTGCGATAAATTACTATAAGCATTCATAATTTTTACATTTAATATAGAAGCTATTAGGATACTCGTATAGTATGTACGACATAAAACAGTATGTAATTTTTTTTATCTATCATTGCTTATTGAGATTGTTTTGGGTTTGAAATATTTATTTTCACTTCATTCGTAAATATTGTTATGCATTCAAATAAACCTTACTGTACTTTCAACGAAAATATTAAATGAGGTAATTAAAATTGACATAATGTTACTTTCCATATAAGCATACTTTTGTGAATTACAGAGTTATAAAAGTTTTCTCAAAGTATTTATTATTTACAGTATAGGTTATTCAATGTGTAGATTATTCAAAGTATAAACTATTCAAAGTATATATTAGTCAAAATATAGATTATTCAAAGTACAGATTATTCAAAGTATATATTAGTCAAAATATAGATTATTCAAAGTATAGATTATTCAAAGTGTAGATTATTCAGAGTATAGATTATTCAAAGTATAGATTATTTAAAATATAGATTATTCAAAGTATAGATTATTATAGAATTATATAGAAAAGCACATGCCCGCTAATCTTGGATGTTAAAATAATAATAACGTCGATATCGGCAATATATGTATATTTTAATTTTTATGAAAATAGCAGTAGCGCTAAAGTAGAAATAATTAAATAGATTGCTGCAATTAAAGGACCTAAGATCAGCAAATATTACGCAAAGTGAAATTCGGGATAGAGGCTTTTTCAGACACAAGGTTGACGTTTGGAAGGTTGGCCAGAGAGAAAAGTGTAGGAAGACTGGAACAACTTGGTCTGACGAAAGGAAAAAAGCCCATAGCGAAAGAATGAAATTAGTATGGGCTCAAAGGAAGGGTAACAACAACAAACGCCTCTAATTGTACTTCGCGTGGTCCACCAGGGCCCATATGTGAATAATAATAAATATATATATATATATATATATATATATATATATATATATATATATATATATATATATATATACTGCCAGCAACAGTGGCGATATTTTCTTCGGAACGCACAGTTTTTATCTTGTTTTAATATCGAACAACGTGAAATGCGTTCGGAATTTGTCGATAATTCGATACTTAAACGTTCCATGATGATTTACCAAATTATTTAGTCACAGATTTGCAGACTTTCGCGCAAACTCACAGTTCATTTGACAGCGACCCCTATCGGAAATTCGAACACACTCGCGAAAATTCGATTGCGCTTGCGCGCAATTCTGTAAATCTGTATCACAATAGTCTGGCAAATCATCATGGGAATGGGAATGGGAATCATCACGTTTAACATCAGAGCAACGCTTGCAATTTGCTTGCAAATTATCGAACTGTATTATCAAAATAGCGTTCTGTGCGCCAAACTTATAGAGCAGTTTGTGGGTATATATGAGGCATTCCATGCCAAACCGACCACTTTTAAACCCGACCTCTTTTGATTTGGCTTTTTGGAATAGTCATAACTATTCCAAAAATTGACCAAGTATGACAATTTTAATATATATATGATAATTTTTTATTAATTATTCGTTTTTGAATGATCATTACTTTTTTTGAATGAAAATTACAAAAAAAAATATTTGAATTCATTTCTTATAAAATTTGTTAGTTTTTCGGAAACAACAATTCATTTTTCAAAGTTCGCAATTTTTAATATTTTTTTTTTCCCAAAAAAACTTCCATTCGTTCTACGTTTGATTCCGCAAGCCCGATCTATATATTGCATTATATAGTATGACAAATCGATCACTTTTGATTTGACAGATATTTCTATACGTTATAGTATATATAATTATAACGTATAAAAATTTCTGTCAAATCAAAAGGGGTCGGGTTCTAAAGTTCTATATATATATATATATATATATATATATATATATATATATATATATATATATATATATATATATATATATATATACCATGAAAAATCGACCACTTTTGAACCCGACCTTTTTTGATTTGACAGAAATGTTTATTTTTTATAGTACCACATTAAATACTTTTTTGAGATTTTTTCAAATTTTTTATTCAACTGGAAAAATGTTATGTATAAAAAAAACGACGTTTTTGTTTCTAATAGTTACAACTCTTCTAAAAATTGACCAAAGAAAACGTTTTTTTTAATTATGATAGTTAATAATATAATTGATAATATAGTTAATAATATTTTTGAGTTTTCGGAAAAAATCATTGATTTTTCAAAGTTCGCCATTTTTTTTTCTTTTCTTTTTCCCAAAAAAACGTCCATTCATTTTACGTTTGATGCCGCAAGTTCCATCGTGGGCCAACTTTTCTGTCTATATACACATCTCTTGTATGGCTTCTATTGCCCCAAAACGATGACCATAAAGTTGTTTCTTTAATTGATGATTAGGAAAAGGTAACATGCTACCATATCTGATGAATTATTATAACTATTGCGGATTGTGATAGAGCGTTATCGTGATACAAATACCCTTAATTGTTTTGCCGCAAATCTAGGCAATTTTTCGCTACGATTTTTGTTTGAAAATTTTGGAAATGGATTTGTGTTTGTGTGTCGCTTGTTTGTATTCATTATGTTAAAAGAGAAACATTTTTCCTCTAAATATAAAAAAATAACAATATAGAATATTTTACTAAATAACTGTACCATTTTTTCACATATTAAATATATTTTTAATTTACATTTTGAAATTATATGGAAAAAACTAAAGCATGTTACATTTCAATTGCTACATTTTATTAAACTCTTGCATTTCTTTATTTATTCTATTACATTTGAGTTGGAAAACAGCAACTTATGCAAATTGTACATTAAATTGTTATTTATTTGTAATAAATATTGCAAAGGTAACGTTGTAAACCATTAAATTATGTACTTGTATTAATTGTACTCTGTATATTAAAATCCTTATAAATTACTTTAGTGTTTTGTGATATAGCCAACTTTTCCTTTGTATTTAATAATAAGGAATTTCAGATATAATATACGAAGGTAGGTTAAAGTTTATCCATGATAATAATTGTAATTAATGGATATGATAGGGTTTTTTTTTACTTTTTAATGTAAACTACGAATTCAACATTTGAGCGTTTGATTCATCGATTTCTCAGCCAATTCATCATGCCCAATCCACTATTCTAAACTACAATGTTTTTCTTAGTATATGATGAAATCAAATTTCATCCTTAGTCACGAATCGTTTTTTTTTAAGTATATCAAACATTTAGCTAAACTTTCATAGTAAGTTTATTTCTTCTTAAACTTTAGTGATTATAAAATACCCAGGACTTTATAATCCGTTTTTCAGTTTATCAGTTAATCAGTTTTTTCCATAATTTTATTTTTTTTTGATTAAGGCCACATTTGAATTGCGAAACAAATAATCAAATTTGAACTCAAGATGAAAACTTTTTTATATGATCATGGTAGCGTATCTAATCTGGAATTAATATCAGGAATGATTTTTCTTCAAGGGAAAACTTCAATGTATTCCTTTATTATTAGAAGTATATTTAATCAGTTCATAACAGGTGAACCAAGTATCACTCTACCATTTTAATTATTTATAACGTTTAAAAAAAACAAGATACAAGAACAATTTTATCTATATTTTTTTGGTGTATTTTCTAAAAATTCCTGTCTTGAAAATGATGTCAATCAAATGTGTGCCATTCGCAGCAATGCAAGTTTGCGACCTTTTTAACACATTGTCCATAACTTTTGTCCATAACTATTGTCAGCATGGTGGTAATTCAGCTATTGCACCATGGATGTTTTCATTAAGTTAGTTAGTGTACGGTTTGGAGCTTATTTTTCTAAAAAATTCCGCATAAAAATTAGCCGCTAAATCAATTTTGCATGAAAATTATTAGTTGAGTGGAAGTGGTTTATGATCTCGGTATTCTAATCGCTTATTATTGTATGTAGGCAAGAGATCTTGAACAACTTGAATCTTATAGGGAAACATGTGTAAATCACTTCTCAAAATTCGGCGTAAACTGCGTGGAGAAATTCCTAATTGTGTGCCACGTCGTCCAATCGACGTTTTTGGAGACTCCTCTATACGTACAATATTTTTAGTGTTCGCACTCTTCTTGGATTTCTGATGTGGGGCCTATCCCCAAATGTTCCCAATTCTTGAAATTGCTTTAATAAATGACAAATTGTCGTTTTATGAGGCGCTGAACAATTAAGGATATTTTGGCCCAAATTCACGTTAGGTTGCAACAATTGAATTATTTTTTTTATGTAAATTATAACAATTTCACTTCTTTCTTTTAGCGTGAATTTATCCTTAATTAAACTTACACGTTTGCACTATACAATAGCCAAACCTAAACTGTCAGAATATTATAACAAAAATAGTACCAAAACAAAATGGTAGCGTGATACTTAACCTACCCTTAATAAAATTTTATAAGCAAATTATTTTTGATATTTCTAAAGGTACCACCAAATATTTATTAAACTGAAATTTAAATTATTTAAAAAATGTATTAATTATTATAGGTATAACCATTTCTTGACACATTTGGTTGTTCCATCCAATCCAGTGTTCCCAATAACGTTTCTTTTTAGGTATAATATTGATTATAAACGTTATCCACAGTCAGAATTTATTTAAGGTTTTTGCTTTCCTTGAACTTTTTCAAACCTAAAAACCACTTAAACCTAAACTCTGGTTCTTAAACCTCTGACTACTAAAAGGATTTTCTCAGTTTCAGTTTCATCTATATATCCTAATTATACCCACATTTGCATTTGGAAACCGAAAAATTTAAAAACCTACTTTTACTCAAGATGGAAACTTACATACAATGGAAGAATGTGTAACCTGGATTTAATATTAGTAGTTATTTTTCCTTCAAATAAAATCTTTAATATTTTGAATCAATTTATGTAAAAAAATTGTCACAAAACTAGTCATTTTCGAAATGCAGTAAAATACTGTAAAATGCTGTAAATGCTTGTACGGTCTTGCCAAATAAAATATATATATATATATATATATATATATATATATATATATATATATATATATATATATATATATATATATATATATATATATATATATTTATTATTATTCACATATGGGCCCTGGTGGACCACGCGAAGTACAATTAGAGGCGTTTGTTGTTGTTACCCTTTGCGCCCATACTAATTTCATTCTTTCGCTATGAGCTTTTTTCCTTTCGTCAGGCCAAGTTGTTCCAGTCTTCCTACACTTTTCTCTCTGGCCAACCTTCCAAACGTCAACCTTGTGTCTGAAAAAGCGTCTATCCCGAATTTCACTTTGCGTAATATTTGCTGATCTTAGGTCCTTTAATTGCAGCAATCCATTTAATTATTTCTACTTTAGCGCTACTGCTATTTTCATAAAAATTAAAATATATATATATATATATATATATATATATATATATATATATATATATATATATATATATATATATATATATATATATATATATACATATATATATATATATATAGTATTACTGTAAATGTATTATATAAAACAAATATTTTGCCTAAAAAATATTTTATATTATAATAATAACCATTTCTTAGCTTCCAAAGCGTAATAAACTAAAAAAAATCACATCATAACTAACGTTCGTCCGACGGTCTGATGTAAAATGAGCTTTGTTTCTCGAATAATTGTCATGAAGCGTGACGGAACCTACGCGCAAACCATTTTGGATTGGCCGCCGATTTAACCGGTGCTTTACCATTGGTCACCTGATGACGGATGAGTTGCTATTGTCCGCTGACAGGTAGGATAATAAAGCTGGCGAACAATGGCGAACTTCAAATTGGTATTTAAACAGTTGCGTAGTAGCACCATTACTGATTGGAGATTGTTAAAAAACATCGTCTGTTGGCTGACAAAAATATATTAAAGATCCTGTTAATTATTCTTTTTGTTTTTCTTTCTTTTCTGTTTTTTTTTTTCTTGCAGGATTTATGTTTTTATAGATTTGATTTATTCATTTATTTTGTAGAAATAAATTAAACAAGGTTTTGAAAATAGCCGTTAATAACGTACCGTCAATAACCTGCTTTTAAAAATACAATTTCTAGAATTAGATATTTATTCATATCGCCCAGAGGTGTTAACTCACCCTCGAAAAACAAAGAAACCAGTGAAGCTAGATGTATTGGAATAATTTAAAAGGTTTAAAAGTAATGTTTTTTTCAATTTTACATACACATATATTCATTTAATAACCAAACCACCTCTAGATTGTAACATTACAACTTGTATTGTATTGTTAATCCTGATATCTTTCGTAATAATTTTGTGAGTGTAGCCGATTCAAATCTTATCGAAGCAGACTATTGTTGTCCCCAATGAGTTTTTTTTATGTCAGAGAAGATTGCCTTACTTGTCGATAAAGGTCATCTCACTGCCAAAAAAGTGCCTTTTCGCCACAATAATGCTCCTGCACTCACGTCTGCATAATCCTCGCTAAGAAATACTTCCACATATGCCGATTAAGCAGATGCGATTTATCGTATTTACAACTGACTTACTTGTATTAGTGCTGTTCTTCTATCTTATGTCATGTAGGTCTGTTAAGTCACAGTTTTTTCTTTCGGAATCTTTAAATTTAGTGGTACAAAGATTTTTTTGTTGAATTGAATTTCAGTAATATTCTTATTTATCCAAAACAGGAAGAGATGATATTTTCGCTTCGAAAGAAAAATAAAAATAGTTTTATTACATAAATTAGCAAGAAGAAACTCAGCTAAAAATAGAAAAACCACAAAACGATGTCGAAAACGTATCACAATTTTTCAAACCGGACAATTCAGGCTAGAGATTCATATCTAAACTATATTTATGTTTATTGAGTATGGAGAGGAATTTCGAGAATGTGTAGTGTCTCCAAGCGCGTGTGTTCTCCTTCAGAAAAAGTCAAGTATTGTTTATACTCGAAAGTCTAAGAGAATGTTGTCATATAAATCACTTAAAATAATTGGTCCCGTGGTAAAGGATAAATGGATTCTTTTTCGACTTAATACTTCTTTATGTTTCATAGCTTAAAATGATTTACGTTTTTTAAACAGAAAGCAAATGTCAATCTTCCTTTTTAATCTTAATTATTTTTTACCTTTGATTTATATTTATATACTGGAAAACAAAAAACACTAAATAACACTATGAAAATATATTTTATTGCTTTAACTTTGAAATTTGTATGTCCACTGTGATATAAAAAATAATAAATACCACTTAGATTTGAAAAAAAAAATAATAACACTTTTTTTAGTTTCTAAAAAAGACAGGTAACTTAAGATTTTGGCTATTGTCATGGTAATTTTTCGTTAAAAGAGTAGAAAATGATTGACTTTGAAAGTAGGATCTAACATTTGGGCCTAATAAACTGATACTTAAAAATTTAAAGTTAAATATACATTAGGTGCAAGGTAGAAAAGAAGTAATATAAAGTGATGAAACAATACGAAAAAATTGGATAAATTTTTATTGTAAATTTATATTTTTAACAAAAGATATTAGAATTTATCAAGTTAATAAAAGAAGCAGTATCCTATTCAAGCTAAACCTCAAAACCCACTAATATTTTTCACAATGTGCATATGATGGGTGCTGCAGATACCATTTTTATTTAATCTGAAATCGGTTATTTGTTTCAACATTTACCTAATTGATACTATCAAACATTATTTTATGGAATTGGAGCTTTTGAGAAAAAAGAAATATTAAAGTAAATGTAAACAAAATATGCTTATATCAAGAGAACAGAAAATACATATAATTAGACTGAACGACAAAAAAATACAACAGGTTAAAATTATTTAGGAATGGTAACTGCAAGTAATGGTAAAATAGAAAAAGAAATATATGATAGAATAGAAAAATGTTCAATATGATGAAGAATACATTTATAAACAATAAATAAAAAACTGATAAAGGGACAACTTAGATGGTTCGGACACATGTGCAGAATGCCAGATGACAGGATTACGAAGATAGTATACTGAAGGAAAAATTTATAGAGGAAGGCCGAGAGAATGGTGGATTGAAGGAGTAAAAAGTAGAGAAATAGAGTGGGACAGAATAATCAGTTTAAACAAAAAGCCTTACACCAAAAGGCAGATAGGCATAGAAATAAAAAAAATGAAAGGAAATTGGTGGTTGTGAATTTTTCTGTAATATATTCACTGTAATAAACAAAAATAATATCTCAAAGCATGTCTATGTGTTATAGAATATTCATTTTTAGATATTTGAACTTAGGGTAAGGTTGGTTAGTGTTGGACGCCCTAAGGAAATAGTACTGTAATGTTTAGTATTAATTTAAATGGAAAATTTAAATGAAACAAAATCTTCTACATCTACTGAATCTTTATTTATTTGCTCTTTAATGAAAATTCATAGAAACCCACATATCTTTTATAAAAACAGGTGTTTTAACGTTTTTCAAAAAAGTACCTTCGGTACGATAAAGGTACCTGGTCGCCTAATCGTACCACTTATAGTCTAACTTTTAAAAGACCTCTAATTCTTCTTACAGATAAGCCAAAATTTTAATGAAAACTCTGAAAAATAAAAAATTTTAAATTATTTTTGCCTCACGAAGCTGGCCAGCTACCCACTTGTTTATTCATTTATTTTATTCGTTTATTCGTTTATTCATACGACTAAATAGTTCTGGCTTAGGGCTCACTAGATGGTGCTTTTTACATATTTTAAACGAGATAATACCGGGGTACGTCTTAGGCCGTGGTACGACTTAAGCATCCATTCTGGCAGGTTTTTTTTTAATGAAACCTAAAGACATATGATTTTTTTTATAAAAACTTTTATAGTTTTATAAATGTTTACTGATATAAAAGCATTTGAACCGTTAAAAAAATTATAACAATCAGGATTGCTTCGTTAACCTTTTTTCGGCTATCGTAAATTTTATTTTATATAACAAAACCAACACAGTGATAAATGCCACCTAGAAAATAATAAATAATATGTTGATCTTTTTAATGCGATTTTCGAACTGAATTATGTTCAGCTGTATTTAGAACTTTTATTATATATCTTCTAAAACTCGACACAGCTTTTTTAATTAGGATATAATTTCGAAACAATTAAGATTTTTATCTGCTTCATTCAGATAATCTTCGATGAGGTATTTCAAATTGCATTAAATACATGGTCCCTTCGTCGTCGATCCGCTACCCGCACCGGTCAAACGAGTGGTCCCCATAACCTATAAAACTTATCATTCACTCACCACCGCTGATTTTACTCCAGCAATTTACGTTTTATGATTTTTGCAATTCCGTATCGATGGCGGCGGACTGCGAGATGGCAGTGTTATTTGTTGTCGTTGTATGAAGTACCGTGCGTTGTAAAACTTCTTGTAAAATGTATGTGCATCATCCTCTTCGGTACTTTTACATTCGTTTTACGATGGTACTCTGCGAGCCGCACTGTTAAATTTAGTACTTGTAGGGTTAAAGACTACTATAAATTAAATATGGCTGTGTACATTGTGGACGTAATGTATAGCAGTTGAACGAATGTAATTGTTTGTACGATG
Organism: Cosmopolites sordidus; assembly: GCA_031761425.1. Classification (NCBI taxonomy): domain Eukaryota; kingdom Metazoa; phylum Arthropoda; class Insecta; order Coleoptera; family Curculionidae; genus Cosmopolites; species Cosmopolites sordidus. The sequence goes on from JARFXV010000536.1 coordinate 1,150,742, forward strand.
GTATCTAATGTTGCAATTACATTCGGCTATTAAGAATTCTAGGGGATGTTGCTGATGCAATTTATAGTTTTAATATTCGTGTTTTCCGTTCAATAACGTTGAATTTCAGAATATAGGTCCTGTATCGACTGTATATATACGATACACTAACAACATTCGACACGGACAGTTTATTAATTAAGAAATATCAGAAGCTACATTAAAAAATATATATATTTTGAATGATGAAATAACAGGCAAATATTTTATAGAGTGGTAATTTTAAAATAAATCGCAGTTTTCCTTTAGAAATGTAACGCTATGCACTTATAACGGATAACGTAATTGTATCAACAGAACACAATAGTATTATAACAGATCGGTATAATCCTGTGCCCCTAGTTATAATTTTGTAGCCCTCGTTAGAAAATCCAGATCGAGCAACATATAGTTTTTTATCGAATTAAAAAAAAATAACCAAACTTTTAGACTATAAAACAAGCAAAAAGTATTCCATTAAGAGTATTACAACTTTAAACGTAATAGCGACAATATTGTTAGTAGTGTAAATGTCACTCATAGACTGTTGGGTCCAGTACATAGTGTCAATTCACCACGGAAAGATACACGAATTGATCTCTAGAGCAGAGGACCCCCACTTTGGGAAAACTTCTGGCTTAATGATTTTGTGAACAAACATAACTGCCTGATTTGGGTTGATGAAGATCCTCAAGTGATTCAGGATTTTCCTCTTCTTCCTCAAAAACTCACTATTTGGTGCGATTTCTGGCTTTTTGAAGATGACGATAGAAATCATATTACTGTTAATGGTGAACACTATAGGAATATGCTGACTGAAAATCTTATAGCTGAACTGATAAATGTGAATATAAACAATGTGTTTTTTTAACAAGATTGTGGTGCGACTTATCACATATTTCATCAAATAACCCATTGATCGCAAGAGAAGTGTTTCCTGGAGACATTATTTCGCGAAATGGTAATGTCAGCTGGACACCAAGATCATGCGATCTCGCCCATAGATTATTATTCAACTAGCTACATAACTCTCACTTTTAAATCCTCATAAACATCCCACTGAAACTGTTCATATTTAACGCGATTTAGTATGGTCGCTAAGTTGCCATAGGTTTCTTTCATTGTAACTGAATGGGTTAAAGGAATAGATGAGTTTTTATTTCCATTATGAAGCCAGACTGCTCTTAGACTGTATTTTAGCGAATCTATGAAAATACGCTACTCGGAAGGTGCATGTTCCATATTAAGCTCATTTATTAAATCATCAATATCACAACAGACATACAGCGATCATTCAATTTTCTAAGAACTTGAAAATGTTACATTCCGCTTTCGCAAAGTTTACATTCCGCAAGTGAAATACTTGAATTTTTATGTAACAGGTTTCACTGTTGAACTCTGGAACCAAGAAGTTAATAGGCAATCCCAGATCACGTACCAAATCATTTAATTTATTCTGAGTTATTAAGTTAGATTCAATGGTAGTTATTAAAAATGTTGGGTCACAACTGGTGTTCTTAGGAGGATCCTGATGAAGATTTAGAATTACCGGGAAACATGTTGTCCAGGTTTAAAGGCGCAATCGGTACTGGTAGTTCCTGGTTATAAGGAACTGGCATAAGTGCAGAAGGCAAATTTGAAATAAAACTGAATGTAGACCCTTTGCTATTTTAAAATCCCTTCTGTTTTATTGATACAAAAGTAGCAATAACTTACATGGTCAGTAGGTTTTAGCAGCTTCAGCTCACCCAACAAACATAAGGAGCCCAACTTTTAACTTTATCTCCAACTTGGCCCTTAAAATATAAAAGAAGAGTTTTTTTGACTTCCTCGGACATAAAATCGACTTAAAAATTTGACTGCACTGTAAACGAGGCAGAAACAAACTAAACTATTGAAAACAATGAAACTGTCCTTAAAGGTTCGTAGAATACTGTGGACCCCCTCTACAGTCCTGTGGTAATTCCTACATTGTCCAGTTCAAAGTCAGGTACAAATAATTTCAGGGAGCCCATGATTTAAAGGAGAAGCAGGTACTTAAAAATGAGATGTGCTATGTCATTTCTATGAAAATGTGTTTTAATAACTACCTAAATGAAATGCAAAAATAGCATTCTCATCAATATTACAAAAATTATGTCTACCTGGGTTATTAAATAACAAATCAAATATTACCCGTATATATTAGCATATAAATTAAGTGGTAATTATAAAAATATTATCTATAGAATACTGACTTGTATTAATCATTCAAGTACTAAAACAGGTACACATTATCAAAAATGCCGAAAAAACCGAGAAAGGCTTGTGAAACATAACTTTCTGTGTCTATATTTTAACCTTCAATGGTGGTGTGCAGGTATAAATGAATGCAGGTCGAAATGAACAATATGATTCCACCGAATATTATACATAATAACAAAATCTGGACCAATTCGATTCTGAAAAATCGTGGAAATCATTTTATATTTTAACATTTTCTGTGAAAACTGAATTGAAGGGTATTTTCCATAATATATCATGTCTATTATTCAAAGTTTTTTTAGTATCATGCCTAGATTATCAAGCATCCAAATAATTCTACCCGTTGAATGATAATGGTTCAATTATTGATGTGGAATACACTACACGAGCTCGTAGTGGTCGTTTAGAACAAAACATCATGACAGTTCGTGAAAATGCGGCCGAGAGTCCAGGGTCCTCGATTCATCAACATGCATAAGAATTGGACATTTCAACAGCCACTCTTCACCGTATTCTCACTAAAGATTTGCATCTCCATGCTTACAAAGTCCAGTTGACTCAGCTTCTGCAACAGCCCATGCACAGCGAAGAGAGTTTACCAATTGGATCATTGGACATCAAGAAGTGAGTGCCGATTTTGTGGACAAATCATTTTCAGCGAGGAGGCCCAATTTCACCTGGATGGCTTCGTTTATACAATAGGCGTATTTGGGTCTCAGAAAATCCACGAATGATTCATGAAAAAGAATTGCATTCCCAACGTGTACTGTTTGGTATGCATTGTGTTCTGGAGGAATCATTGGACCATTTTTCTTTGAAAACCAAGCAGGTAATACATTAGCGGTAAATGGCGATCGTTATCGTGACATGATAACCCAGTTTTTTGTCCCTCAATTGGATGATACTGCTCTTGAAAGCATGTGGTTTCAGAAGGACGGTGCCACTTGCCATACCCCCCGTGAAACATTAATGGTCTTGCACGAGTCTTTTCCCCTAGTCGTGTTATCTTCAGTTTAGGTTACTACAATTGGCCGCCACAATCTTGCGATTTAACATCTATGTACTTTTTTGTGAGGTAACTAAAGTCTCAAGTTTGCGCCAACAAGCCCACGACTACCCAAGCATTGAAGGCCGAAATTAAATGCTTTATCAACGAAATACCGCTACATTTATGCAAAACCGTTACTGAAAATTTTTCCAGAAGAATACGCGTATGCTAGTAAAGCCGTGGCGGCCATTTACTGGATGTGTTATTTCAAATATAATTTTCAAATGTTTATATTATAAATCAATAAATATTTCAATACTTTGATACAGAAAACCATGTTTTGTTTAAAATCCACACCTTGCGCTCTTATTTTAACCCCATTTAAAAATATACTATAACTATTTTAAAACCAGAAAAAACATCTAAAACAATTTTTGCGAATCGGATAAAAATGTATTGCTATTTATAGGCAACCACTGCATATTTTAGACAAAAAAAATATTTGCCGAAAAAAGTATTTAAACTGAAACAAAAACAATTGGCGGGTTTTACAATTTTCGATACGAGAGAGAACATAGAATGATTATAAGAATATAAATATTTTAATTTTTATTCTATATACAAACATGATCAGTAAAACTGAGAAATTCGATCCTCAAACCGAGTGTTCGGTAACTGACCACAATACAGTTGAGTACGACTTCTACATAAAGCAAAGTTGAGACGTACCGCGATATCTAAAATTAACTTACGGCAGTTGCTGACTTGTACACGCACCTTATCCGAGTAAAGTCTGCTATTAAAATAATAAATGAGACGATAAACCTAGGAATTACAGACCGGTATCGAAAGCACAGCGGGTGCTTCTTTCTCATCGTGCATATTAATCGCAGAAATAATTATGTAGTTTTTATGGAATAGATGGAAACACGTCTATAGTCCAGGCTAATGCGACCGGGTACCGTTGTTTTCATATTCCGACATGTCTCATTCCATAATATTAGTAACATTGTTATTTGTTAACTAAAGTCGTCAACTATTTTATATAAATTTTAAGTAAAAAAAGCTAAAACAATTTCCAATTAAGAAGGAATTTCTTAATGATGTAAAAGTTGCACTTATACGCGCAAAACAATTCGCATTTCTCCGACCATATTTTATCTAAATTGGTTAACGATCAAATGTAAAGAAAAAAAAATATCACAGCTAAACCTAAGTTCTAGAAAAGCTATCACCGAAGTAAATGAAAATAAAAAATAAATCTAATTAGAATGCTCCAGTAAAGATAGAATTTAGCGTTTCTCATTTTAAGAGTTAATTAATTAAATATCATATTTTAGACGCAAATAAATACAGCATTACGGTACAGTATAGAAATATATTAAGCCCTTCAAATGCATCATCTTATATATGCATATGCATTTTTTCATTTTCTTTTTTAAATAATTTTGTTCCCTGATTGATTTACAATTCTTTATAACAACATAATTTGTCCATATTATAAATACATGCAGGAAGTAACACAGTAGTTATTTGTTATTTATTTAAATAACTCCAGTTATTTTTAATAAAAAATAGAGGATTATGCAATATGAGTCACAGAACTTTAAATTGATAAACTACAAGTGATAATTCGCTAATTTTTATTTTAACTTTAAGGACAAATAATGGCATTATGTTTTGAATGGCATTCAAATGTCCTTCAAATTGACCAATAATGCAGCATAATGCTCTCTTGTGGTCGTCTTTTCTTTTCCCAATTGGTCGAATAATTGCCTTGTTAATCTTAGAAAATAGTAACCGTGACTTTTCCGGCCGAAGGAAGTGTCTTAATCAATAAAATCTCTAACCTTTACTTTGTGATTGACCAACACGATATCATGAATTTTGAAGATATGAATAGTGTCCTGAGCGCGGACACTTGTTCTTATTCGACCACATCGAAACTCAGTAAACTACTTCGGAACCATGAATTGTTAAGGCAAAGACTGGGTAAATTTTTTTTTCGGGTTTCCTGATGATTTTTCCAAGCAAAAAGTACTGTTTTATCAATGCACGAAATTCGCTTTTTTCCATGAGAGCAAAAATATATTATCTGTTTTTGAAGACCAAAAACATAACATAACTAATTGTAATATTTAAAAACACCAGCATTTGGTGAATAAAAAGTACTGTTGCACCACGACTATGTACCAGCTCATGCGTCAGTAACTTCTTTCCATTTCCAAATATGAAGAAATGCATCACTGAAGAGAAATACACGTCAAATCAAGCGATCAAGTCGTTTGTTTTTTTTTGACATAAAAAAGTTAGACAATCGTTGTACGAAATGTACCGAGCTAAAAAGAAACTGCTTTGATAAATAAATCGATTTTCAATAAAAAAACAATATTTTATTTAAAAATTATCTAACTTTTCACTTTACCCTCGTATTTAGGCAAGTTTTGTAATTTGGACTTTTTAAATCAGCCTGATTTGGTTAAGTGATGATTATTGATCCTTTCACTTCTAGCTTGCATCTGACTGGAGTTGTTTCAATTATCACTCTTTTCGTTTTTTCGAAAAACATTACCATATTTAACTGTTATTATATTAAACTGAACAACATTCACTGAAGATCGTTTTCACTCTGGCTTATTAAAACAGCGTCGCCAACGCTGCCCAATATTTTTAGTTCTCGTCGTCCCATTCGTTCCTTTTTTGTTTTACCTTATTACTAATGTTTTTGCACAGAATTATATTATTCAGTAAATAGGTTAATTAATCTCCCTGTCTTACATCTGTTTCTGCATCTATTGATACCGTTAGTTGTCTTTCAGTTTTTGCTTCCGTTATGTTATTAAAGTATATGTTCTTTACCAGTTTTACTATAGTTTATGATATTTCTGTCTTATGGATTAGGTAAATGGTATCATGCAGGCACAGTTACACAGGTAGATTATTCAAAAGGTTTCTCTTATAGTTACAATACTTTAGTATATTCGAAAGATTTTGTAAAGATTTTTAGTATATTCTAAATATTATCCAGCTTATCTTAGAACTTGTTTTATATCTGAATTGTTACTCTTCAATTATTGTTATTGTTATATCTGTGAATTTATTGCACAGGTTTTTTCTTCTTCTTTGCAAAGTTATTTTAGATATATAAATTCTTATATTGGAATTTTTAGTGTAAAACTTGAAACTCAAAGGAATTTAACACTAAGCACCAAATTACTTGCTTTTAATTTTTCAATGCGTGTTAGACTAACCATGTTATATCATCAGGAGATAATCTAATCTAGATTAGGACAAAAATGGATCGACTATATGAAAGAATTTTACTTAAATCAAAAGAGATATACCTAAACTAGAAAAGAGATATACCTCTAAACACCAAGTACAAATGATTTGTTATCTCATTGAGTTTAGTTATTTCAGATAGTCCATCCATATTTCTCGTATGTAATTTTAGAAACGATTATTAAGTGTTGGTAAGATTTGTACTGATGACTTGATTTGACTGAAATGATGACTAATTCCCATATATTCTGCTGAATCGTTACTTGATTTGACGTCTCGCAAAAAATTGAGTGATTGTGATATATAACTTTTATACGAACCCTTTCACTATTCAGACTACATATCAAAGACATTTGTAAAATGTATAAAATTTAAATGATTTCAGATTTCATGTAATCCTGCTATGTTAAGGAAATAAATAATGGCCAGTTTGAAACAACATTTCTTCTGTTGAATATTAAACATTAACAGCTGCAATCAAAGAACCACTTTTTGTCCTTTAACTTGACCGGACTAAAGGCAGGCGATTTTTACATAATCTGCGAGGAAGATCAGCTAGCCGGTTCATGTTCCACTTTTTACTTAATCGGCAATCCTTATGCAAATGTGAAATGCGTAGCCCGAGATAATGACAATTTACCTTACTCGGTTATGTTCGGAAACGGAGTTTTTTTCGATAACAAAGTAACCTGAGATACTCTTTAACCGGTAATAAATATATTAAGGTGTGGCTTTAAATAGATGTTACCGCATTTATTTTTCGAATGAGATTTGCACTTGATAAATCAGTATATACTACATTAACGAGATTTGAAGACACACTGAAAACATGATCGATAAATCAGCATATATTTATATAAATGTCAAATTTAGAAATGACAGTTATATTTTTAGATAAAATGTGTAAATCTGATTATGATATTCTATATTTATCTATCTAAATCCGTCTATCTAATCGAACTTTAGCTGTTCTGTTCTAACATGTATCTAGCTTCTCGAACAGTAGGAAATAATGTAATATGCGATTTCCATTATAGTAATTGCACCACGTTTAAATTATCATGGAGATACACAAAAACACTATAGATGCTAACATACTCCCATTTATTGGTGACTTTCTAACTAATATCCAGTCCTGCCATAAGTTCTGTATCTTGTACATAAGTTTGTAGTGTATAGAAAAACAAACAAAATTAAATTATGTCTTAAGATATTTTATTTCTTACTTAAGAGAGAAGTCAAAAATATACAAATTACTCGAACTGTCCACCCGTCCAATGTCCAAATAGTCCGGCTGCTCATCTACCATCGCCGCACGCTTCGCTTCCAAGGGAAGCTGCTACTTGCACCAAATCAGATTTTAGAGCTTCGATATTGCAGTGCGATCTAGAGTAGGTATTTTCATCTAAAACATTATTTAGCCGATAGTTCAGCGGAATGAGGTCTGAACTTCCTGAAAATCAGTCTTTAAGTAGCGATTAACCCAGGCAACTCGCCCTCAACCAACGCTATGTGGATTTTGCTTAGTGGGCTGGTGCTGAATCTTACTGGAAGATTCAATATTTTCCTGGAAACAAGGTGCTAACCTGCTTTGCTATCTTCTCCCAAACACCGCTTTGGTAGTTTGTTGTAGGCGTTCTAACCCCTTGCTCCCAAAAATGCAATTGAGTACGACACGCTCCACCAAACCATCACCGAAGGCGGATAATGACCTCTTTCCACTTTCTCAATGTTTTCAACAGCTTTCCGAGAGCTATTAGTGAAAACGTTGTAATTTTGCCGGTTGAATTTATGCCACGTTGCTCTCGTGGTTCTAAACAATACATATACAGTGATTCAGAAAAAGCTTAGAAGGAATACCATCAACATTTGTACTATCTAATAATTTTCCAATTTATTGTTATTCGGTTGTAAATTATAAGCATTAATTTTAATATAATTTCATATAGGTTATCAGTCAAAGCTCATAATCAAGCAAATTAAACTGACATTGAATATTCAAGACATATTCTACAGCAGTTTCTCTAACAATATTGCCAAGTATAATTTCTTATTAGGAAAACGTCTGGATCCCACAATACAAGCTTTAATTTTGTTTGATTCTTTAGGCCAATTTTGCCTAACTGCTGGTTGAAGAACGACCACTTGAAATCAGTTCTATCTGACAATACTTCCCATGCTCAAGAAGAATTTCCAGAACAGCTCACAGTTGATCAAATATTTTGTAAATGATTGCATAATATGGAGAAAAGCCAAAACTCAAGAACTGGAGAACGCAAGAACTATCAGAAAACCACATCCTTTTAATATATGGATATTATCATTCTAATATCAAACTAGGCACAACCTTCGTCATCTTCCTGTGATACTACAGCCAGTTAGTGAGCCTTGATTTCATTCAATCTTCGGCTTCGGCAGGATCGATCTCCAGCAGCCCCTTACCAGTTTTATGATTTTCCATGATTTTCTTCGATACTTGGTTTTCTGGCATTCGCACCACGTGTCCCAATATCTACATCTAGTACAATATCTAGATCTAAGTACATTGATTTGACATTGTACAGTTATTGAGTTCGAAGTCATACCTTCAAATTCCGTTGTCATTCACATTACCAAAAATTGTTTTGAGTACTCTTCTTTCAAATATTGTAAGCTTTTCTTCTGTTTTCTTTGTGAGGGTTCACGTCTCGATGCCATATGTGACTACTGGCCGAAAGAATGTTTTATAGATCCAACCTTCGTGTTCCTTTGAATAAGTTCAGATTTTAGGACAGAATGGGATGCTATACTCACAGTAAATAGTCAGTCAGTCAAGAAATAGCGTGAACGGTATAATTTGCATGTGGTAAAAGCTATCGCCCTAATTATTTTATAATTATATAAAAGAAACCTATATTCAGTAAAGAGTGGACAGATAATTAAAAAATCGTAAAATGAGATTGTATTCCTATGTACAAATGTCGGTAATTTGCAGTACTGTGGATTAAGAGTCAAACTGTCTTCTAAACTCGAAAAAACTGATATTTTAATGAATCATGAATCAGTCAAAGCAGGAAAAAACATCTGAATTGAAAGAAAAACAATAAAATATATTGTACAATCTCCATGCCACATATATGAATTAAAACTGTTCCGCGAAGAAACGTTTATAAAGCGAAAAGCTTGTGGCAAAACGAAAAAGGAATGCATTTGTTGCTGGAACAATGTAATGTTTACAACAATAAATGGTATTTTATCGCCCTACGGCATGGAAATTTGTAACTATTTAAAGAAAAACTAAATATTTCAGAAATGATGCAAAAAAATTTGCTCAAATTTTGCAACACAGTTCGTTTATAAAAAAACAAACACTTATGCGAGAAAACAACAATCCCAAAAACCAGAGTAAGAGCTGTGTTAATCGGAAAGAGCAATTTGATTTCATGGACAAAAAAATTAAAATCTTGTGGTTTCATTACCAAATCAAGAACTTTTCGAACGACCCTTATACCAATCGCATTTTCTTCAGCGGCATAGTGCAATTTTTTATTTAATTTTTTTAATATCATGAAGTTACACAATCATATATCTTTAACATGAGTTCAATATCTGACCAAAGAAAAGTATAACTGCTAAAATAAACAAAAATGTTTAAATTGACTGAGTCGGCCATTTTGTTTTCAAAAGTCACCCCCTCCGGTCCTTATCGAACTGTATATATGATATTTTCGAGATTATGTCTGCCACAATGACATGTAATATTCTATTCTGCTTTGTGGCGGGGTCCCGTTGCCGACGCCGCAGCCGCTTCGCGTTTGTTTCTAGATTTTCACTTTGATTACGTTTGTGTACGCTGAATTCCGAATGCCAAAATACAAACATCCCTTTCTCTTTGCACGAAATTCATAATCAGAATTTCTGAGTTTACTCTGCTTTGGAATTTAACGGCAACATTATAATACGGATAATGTGTAGCGCGGCATAGGCGGCCTTGAAACGAATGCCTAAATGAGGAGTATTCATGTGTATTATTCAAAATATTCTCTCTGCGATGACTGTGAGCAAAGAGAACGGGAAAACTGTATTAGAAGCTTTTTCTTCTTAATCTAAATAGATATTTTGTCAACGTAGACAATTAACTGAGGTCCAAAAACATTACTTTTCATTTTAATCTTAGTTAGCGAACTTAAAAGATTTATAATAATCCACGGGGATCGGTATTTTTGTTTTAACTATAGTTTATAATACAAATTTTACAACTGAAAAAGCAATTTTCAAAAAAATATATAAATATTTGGTTCCAACTTCTCGGAACGTTTTCTTCGTTTGTCTTATACGATTTAGCGTTTTCATACTAAAAAGAATTTTTTTTCAATTGAACAGAAAGGGATATTTTCAGTTCAGATTTGAGTTCGCTGAACAATAGAAGTTTCCTTAGGCGATTTGATTATTTAAAACTAGCTCAAATTACGTTATGTTCTGGAAATTAAATTATATGCATAAGGACGCCTTTTTGGAGAACATATCTCCTTTATCGATGAATTCCGAGCTTTGTCCAATATAGATTTACTAGTATATATACAAATAACAGAGGAATTCTACTTCCTACGCTAAGTCTACCCTAAAACATGAATCTCTATTCATGAAGAAATACTCTATTACACTCTTCGTCCCAATATGTTTTTCGTTTATACAATTTTTATTGAAGGACAAACTATTGACTAGCGAGAGGCAGAAATACTATTGAATGATAGGAAATCAACTGAAAAGAATAAATATGACTCTAAACGAAGGTTGTTAAAAAAATTCTCTACCTGACACGAATGACTAAATAACTAATAAATGTCGAGTCTGACTAAACGTGGTTGTATATCCATTGAAAATGAACGCTCAGAACGCCCAAAAACACTAACATGGACAAATTTATCATAAAAATACACAATGTTGTATTAAATGATCGCCGAGTGAAAGTTCATGATCTTGTTGCTAGTTCTGCCATATCAATGACCAACCCTTCGAAGAACTTCTACATGGACCGGATTTGGATCTGAGCGATATTTTCCACTTTACAAATATGAAGAAGCGGCTGACTGAGATAGACACATCATCAGACTTATTTTGCAGAGATAGACAAATCACATTATTGTGAGGGCATTACAAATGTACAACATTACTGGTCTAAATATATTTCTAAAAATTAATAAATTCCAAGATGACTAGTTGAAAGATTAAAACACATTTTTCAAAATCTCGTGTTCTCTTTGCCTAGTCGAGAACTTTTCAAATACACTCGTAAATGTAAATCAACCTCAATCTTCTCTCTGTTCGGTCTATTTTGCTTCTTCATGATCATACGGAGTTACTGTTTACTGTATGAGTTACTGTAAGAGTTACATCTTACCTTTTGTAGACAGATCTCTCTAAAAACGAATAACTGTAGGGCAATTTTTTGTATACGCCAAACAATTTCTCGAAATCCAGTTCCGGCCTCATATAACCCAAGTATGTTAAAAGTACAGAAAACGAAATACCAAATATCCAAAATAAAGGGTTATCCATTTTAAGCTTCGGAAAGTAAAATCAAAAAAAGCAGACAACGAATTGAGATTTCAATGACATTTTATTTTTCATTTTATTGCTTCGACTTTGCCATTAAGTGTGGAATACATCATTTAAATGTTAACCATCAGTCATGCAACCAACCGCTTGCATGACTCAATTTTTTTGAGGTAATTTTCGATTACTTTCCGCACATTTTGACTTGGTTTATAGCTACTCAAGACTCTGAAGATTGTCTACGTAAACACGATCTTTCGCGTAGCTCCACAAAAAAAAAGTCCAACGGCGTCAAATCGCATAATCTCGGTAGCCAATTAAAATCGCAAAATCTCGAAATTACAGGGCCTGGGAACTTCTCGAGCAATAAAGGCAAAATTGGACGTATTGTGTGGCTTCAGGTGCCGTCTTGTTAGAACCACATATCGCTCTGATCGAAATCTTGGCTAAAAACAATCAGTTATCATAGGGTTATAGCGTTCAGAATTGACGTTAACAGCCACTTCTTCTTCTTTTTTTAAATAAGTACGGGCCAATGACACCACCAGACGGTAACGCCAGGAAACGATTAAATCTGATAATAACATTAACTCTAATTTGTTTAATTGTAAAAATTTCTCCATTTTCCTATTTGCAAATTTTCTGGAACTAAGTGAAACACAATAATATCCTAAGTAAATATTACGAATTTGAAGAAATAAAAGACTATTTTTATAAAAGAATTTAATTTTTAATGTTGATTATTATGCAACAATTGACAAATGGGTACTACAGAACTTTCCCGTATCAGAATAATTTAGTTTTTGCTTTTTTTATATGGTTTTGACCAATGATTTATCCAATTTTCAGTCAGAACATATTTGATTAATACAGTACAGATACTGAACGAGTTCCAATTCCTCCACATAACTTTCTAATTAGAAACTAGAAACGGGCTTTGCGAAATCAGATTTAATTTACACAAGAAGCAATTGTACGTAACCTTATTATCATTAGCGTATACCCTCTCTCTGTGAGTTCACAAGATCTCCAGCTGGCGCAGATTCTATCAAAGGATCGCGACGGCGCTGCCCTCTGCTTGGCTCATCCCCGTTTCTGTGTAATTAAGTAATGGAAATCAAAGTCCTGCCTTCTGATGCCGCGTTATTTGTTTAAGAGTCGGGGCCAATCCGCGTATCGGAGCTTCCGCTTTTCTCTGTTTGAATATTAGAATTGACGGCGTTTTATTTTGTTCCCTGGGCAGGAAACATCAAAAACGGTGCGGGGTACATGAAATTACTCACCTTTTTATCATTAGCGTGAGAGCTTTATGCTTTTCGGCTTTGCCAAGCTACAAATCAGCATTATTCACTTATCGATTTTTTTTAATATTTTTTTCACACCCGAAAAGGTTTATTGTATGCTTCAATTTTACGCTTCTCGAATTTACGTTGACTTCCATAAATATATTTAAGTTAATCAATAAAATGTATGAAATTATTACTAAAATTCAATCAAATATAATTTTCTTAACAGATCAGTATTTTAAGGAGATTTAATAGGGTCGATGTGGAGGAATCAAAAGGATTTTGAACTTCTGCTATGTACGATTTTAGTTATGGTAAATACTGACACAAAGTGGCGATAAAATAAGTTCATTTTTATTACTAGATATTTTTCCTGAGATGCAGCTTCCAGCTCAGTCAAATGTATCGTGAAATATTGACCAAAAATTACTTTTACTTTTCTAAAATTATTTACTAAAACTCTTCTCCCTATACCTTTATATTAAATTTAAATAATATTGTAAGTTCAATGGGTTTTTTTTTGGATGAGCAAGTACAGCACAATTATTACAAAAACATTTTTTCTGAAGTCAGTTCAACATTTCTTAGGAAGAAATTTCAGACGATATATCAAGGCATTTTTTTTCTCTCTCTGTGACTTGACAGCCCATCAAGGGTCTTTGCCCCTTTTCATAACCTATAGAATCTAGATATAGGGGAGTGCCGCCTTTTGTCAATGTCAATTTTTGCCTCTTCCGTTTTCCTTGCACACACCTTTCTATCTCTAACTCTCCCTTTCCAATTCATTATTTCCATCGCTTGCAGACCCTTCATCACTTACTCGCCTCTTGTCTTCCTTGGTCTCCTCTTAGGTCTTGATCCCGAATAATCGTAATAGTTCTTCATTCGATCTAATTCTCCAATCTTCTCTTTAAATGGGGCTATATATTTTTGTCAGTATTTTCCTTTCCCAGACATTTAACCATAGTGCGTCTTTCTTTGTTTTGAGTCCACGTTTCTGGCCCGTATAAAACTATTGATCTAATTATTGTTGAGTAAATCTTTATTTTTCTTTACATTAATAATGATTTAGAATTTAAGATGTTTTGTAGAGCGAAAAAACTTTTATTTCCAGCCATTTTACTTGCTGCAACGTCCTTGATACTTCATTGTGAGTCGTAATTTCTGAGTCTAGATATTTTAAACTATAAACTTTTTCAAACGGTCTTTCATTTATAACTAGATTTTCACTTATTGTTCCTTTGTTTTTATTTAACCGCATGTATTTATTTTTATTGAGTTTATTCTTAGATCCATTCGTGATGCCTCCTCCTCGAACTGTGTAATCATTGATGTCCATTTTTTCCTTCTTCCTATAAATCACACATACACATCTGCGTATGGTAAGATTTGGAACCGTCTAGTAAAAATTAATCACTTAGTATTTTTCCTGTTCTCCTTATTATTGTTTCTAGTGTGAAGAGAGTAGTCGACAGTGGATGACCTTGTCTTATTGTTTCTGTAATGTAAAATTCGTCTGAAGTTTGATTTTCAATCCTTACTCTGGCTTTGGTATCCTTTAAACTCACTCTTGTTAAATTAATGAGTTTATGTGGTATTTTTAGTTCTTTCATTTCTATGTACAGCTCAATGAACAGGTGGTGCAAGTCAGCATTTCCTTCATAGACAATCTCGTAGTATTTGACTGAGCACAAGGAGTTGATGAATCGTTAAATGTCCTCTTCCTTTATACAGTTAGTTCACTTTCTAGTAATTTGCCAAATATGTTGTAAGTCATACTTAATGACAATATTTTTTTAGTTAGTTTACTTTCTAGTAATTTACCAAATATATTGTAAGTCATACTTAATAACAATATTTTTTTACAGTTAGTTCTCTTTCTAGTAATTTGGCAAATATTTTATAAGTTATACTTAATAGTAATATTCCTTTATAATTTCTCGACGCGCGTTTCGGTAACCATGTTAACATCACCAGGAGATGATTTAATCTAATTTTAAAACTAAATTATGTTCTATTTGTATGAAAACGCTAGTTGCTAGCCTACAATCTACTAAGCATGTAAAAAAAAAGAATATAAGAAGAAAGGGAAAAAAAGAATATAAAAGAAAGAATAAATGAACCCTTACATTAACAACTGAAAAAGTTGACTAAACGAAATAGGTCCTTTATCCGGGTTCATGATTTTCTTGCATTTTTTATTTGAATGCTTTCATATGCATATGCACACTTTTAACCAGTCTTAAATTACTAATGTGTATGTTGTGGTCATCTTCGATTGCATGCTGGGCAATGCGAGATTTTTCATTTCTCCCATATCTAATGTGGGCAATGTGATGTGTTCTTTATATATATATATATATATATATATATATATATATATATATATATATATATATATATATATATATATATATATATATATATATAATATATATAATATATATATATATATATATATATATATATATATATATATATATATATATATATCCTTTGGATTATCCAGGACTTCTCTTAATTTATAGAGATTTTAAATATACAAAGGATAAAGTAAATCAACATGAAAAGCGGGGATTTACGAAAATAAATGTCAAGCTTGTGATCGAAGGTATATTGAGCAAACAATAAGATCCATATTAACGAGATATAAACACATTGCCCACATTAGATATGGGATAAATGAAAAATCTTGTGTTGCCCTGCATGCAATCGAACATGACCACAACATAGACATTAGTAATTTAAAACTCGTTAAAAGTGTAGACACTTTTGCACAAAAACAATAGAGCTTGGGATGCATATGAAAACATTCAAATAGAAAAGGACTATTCCGTTCAGTCAACGTTTTCATATATTAATGTAAGGGTCAGTAAACTTCACGGTTCATTGTATCTTTTTTTACACACTTCGTTAGGTAGGTAGTAGGTTAGTAATTAGGGTTCTCATATAAATAGAACATAGTTTAGTTTTAAAATTAGATTATATCATCTCCTGATGATGATAATATGGTTAGCGATAAGTGTATCGAGAACTTCTACAATGCACATAACAACCTATAACCTCGAAAATTTTAATCATAATTCTTCTAAATGGGATTACTTTTTTGCCCATAATAAGAAATACGGAACGTTTTTAACGTTCTTCTATACTCGTATAACAAATAGTAAACTTGTCTAAATGAAACTAATCTGAATGATTGTTTTGTACTTTGAATAAAGTTTATTTATTTATTTTATGTCATAAATTTTACATAACTAAAAATATGTAATTGTTAATATATTATTTCTATTTTTCGCAGGTATGAATTATCTCCTTAATAATATAGCTATGGTAAGAATGTATATAAATAAAAATTAAATGCTGTTCCTTGGTAAGCGCATCACTTGAGAACGGCAGGACCGATTTGGTCAATTTTTTTAATGTTCGTAATAGCCCGAATGAGGTTTTAAGGGAAAGAAAAATTGTACAAGTTGCCCGAAAAATTGGAAAATTCGGGAAAAACTGAAAGTGTTTTTTCTATGGAATTTTTGTATGAACTCAAGACCATAACTAACGACTCGAACAATGGATATTCGTAAGCCTTTTTTTGTTTTGTTCGTTAGAGTCTTGGAAAAGTTTTCAGGAAAAAAAAAACGACCGCAAGCAAATGTATTGAACTTTGGACAGGACAACGTCTGTCAGGTCAGCTAGTACAAAATAAATATTGAAAATGCATAACAGTATTATACTAGGTGCAGGGGAAAGTACCTTCATTAATTTAATCAACGATTTCTTACATCATTTTGAACGAAAAGTTTCCTTAAAACGATTCATTGGCTTCTTAAGGTCTTGCGTCTTATTAAAAAAAATACATTCTGTTTATGATTTCTTAAAAATTGACACTATCGCATCGTCGTAGTTTTTTTAGATAGCCATTTCCTGGTCCAACGGAATTCAGTTTTTTATTTCAATTGGTATTTATTGAAAATAAAATATAATATTTTATAGCCATTTATTCCATACGTTTCATATATAAATTTGATTTGTTTTGTTACAAACAAAAAAAAAAGAAAAAAATATACGTTATTGTCGTTTAATGTCAAGGTTGAAATTACTAGCACTAAATTTTCCACCATTTTAGTCTATGCAAACTTGGGTCGTTTTAAATAGTTTTCCCGAACATGTTGAAAATGTCCTGGGGTATTATTAATGTAGTTGGCTGCAGCAATATACGTTCTTCTTAATACGACGTTCTCCGTAAAAAAGAAGCATATCGTAATATTTACGTACAGAATACATTCTGTATGAAACTTGAATGCACGCACTGACACACTTTAATAATTTTTGTCGCAATATTGAAATACCATTCTTTGCAGTTGATTTGGGACGTTTTCGGATCGATGTTGGCTGATGTATGACGTGATTCTTAATTGTCCAAAAAATGTTTTAACAGTGTTCATTAGTTTATTTGTGATTTATTCATTAAGTAATAACCAATTAATATTTGTTAAATATGCTTTTGCACATATCTGCTTAGGACGTTAATTGGTATTATAGATTTTCGATTGGAGATTTAATAATTTTGCAATTTTTTTTCGCGGAAATCCTTAGGTTCATGACCCTTGCTCTAAAGAACTTTTTTCTTTAAAATAATGTGAAAAATTGTTGCTTAAATTTACGAAAGTACCTTCCCTTATACCATGTATATAAATCTTCAAATCTAATAATAAATAGCAACAAATCATTGACTAAGTTTATTTGCTAATTATTTAGATGAACTTGTCTCTACAAGTTACGCTTTGGTAGTTTTGTGACTATATAGTCATGTAGCATTACATGAATCAACGAGTGCTAGGGATTAAAAACTGTTATCACTGTAAAATATAAAATTTGTCATCAGGATCTGAGGTCATTTGTACACAGAATCATAGTTTAATATGGGCTCTGAATCTCAGTTACCGATCACTACTAACTTTTTGGTTTTCTACTTAATGTTTTATTATCTCGAGAAACCTTCCACTGGCATGTACGAGTTACTGGTGAGTAACCTCCGTAAATTACATCTTAAAAACAATTGATTTACACAACCTTTTGCAAACTGCCTGCAGGCGTTCCTGAGGTACTGTTACTTGCAGAATTTTGCTTTCTTGCCTATTGAAATTTCTCGATTTGAAGGGATTACATCAAAACTGTGTGGATTATGAGCCAAATACCCTCCAATCCCTATAGAGTAAAATTTTGTGGTAACATTTGATGTGATGACATAATTAAACTCAATTAATGTAGACGAGACACATTCAAATGAACACTACTCAAGTGTTCAAACTTATTTTAACGATTCTGCCGGGTATCTCTGACGTTTTAAACCAATGAAAATGAGAACCGTTATACAAGGTATGTAAATATGAAACCTTAATTTTTCTATAGAAAATACGCGTTTATTGTATGAAAATGACAAAGAATATTTTATTCGAAGTATCCATCCGAATATATATTTCGAAGTAGTCCATCGCTAGCTATACATTTTTCCCACCTATCTGACAATTTGTGGATACAACGCCAAAAAAATGTTGCTCTTTTCAAGTAAACCAGTCATCGCGCACTTTTCGTACATTTTCGTAAGAAGTGAAGCGTTGCTCAGCAAGTGCGTGTCCCATCGATGAAAATAAGTTGTAATCGAATGACGTCAAGTCTGGTAAGTAAGCCGCATGCGAAAAAGGGCTCAATCGTTTCCTTGGTCAGTTTTGCTGTATGTGACGGTGTATTATCATGAAGCAAAATCACTTTGTGTTGCCATTTTTAACATTCTGGTTGTTTTTTACACAAATCTTGATTTAAATCGATCATTTGCTATCGGTAGCGTTCAGTATTAACGGTTTTGCCAGGTTTTAGCATCTCATAATAGACACACACGCTTCTGATCCCACCAAACACAGAGTATTGTTTTCTGTCCATAGCGATTTGGCCTTGCAGTCGATGTGGATAGTTCGCCTGAAGTTACCCATGATCTTTCACGCTTAAGATTCTCAAAATATATCCACTTTTCATCGCCAGTCACAATTAGATGGAAAATGACTTCCTTTTGTACCTGGCGAGCAGCATTTCGCAAGTGGTTTTACACTGCACTGTAATTTACATTTTTTCAAAGCCCTGTGATTAACCAAGAGCATGCTCACCATAAGCATTCGATGCGATTCTGTAGTAGTTTTCTTCAAATGGTAACAGAAAATAAATGCTATCCGCAAATCGTAGTTTCCAGTCAGAAAATTCGACAGGTTCAGCGCTATTACAAACTATGCTGTTGTATGGAACTTGAAATCTCTATCATATGTCAACAAGGAAATTGTGCCAATGACGTGGTTCGACGGTAATTACATTGACAACTAGGGCTGACTAGCTATGGGCAAATTCCGGTTTCATATTTAGAGACCTGGTATCACCGGGAAATATTATTATTCATTATTGGATCAATTAAAGGGTAATATTTAGGTTAAATGTCCACATCTAGTCAAAAAGAAAGACCCACTATAATATAAAATTCATAATTAGTTTCGATTTATTGCTTATATTATGAAATCGGTTACTTACATTATGAAATGTCTCGCTGGATGAAGATTCAAGTCAAATGATGAACGGTCAAAGCTCAAACAATGGTTTATTTTGCAAAGTTGGACAAATCACATTGTTCTAAAGATATTTACAAGATAGAACTTTATTGGTCTAAATCTATTAAATTGCAAGATGACTATGCTGAAAAATCACAAAAAATGTTGTACATGTGTTTTCTTTGTTAAGCCGAGCATGTTCAGCTACAATTGATTTTCCTTCAACTAATGAAATCAGTTAATATAAAGATCGATGATAAGATCAATCAAATTGATTAGTTCGGTAAAATTAGTTACTTTTCAAATATAGTGCTGAAAAAATAAATTCAATTAACGATTTTTGTATTTGCTTTTTTTTTTAGATGTCAAAATTAATCATTAAATTTATTATCAAAAGTAATGTGTTTTTTTTTAATAACCGAAAAGTGTCACTATTAATAACGATACATATGTTTCGTTTGGTCAACGTATTTTTAAATCGACATCAAAAAGCCAAATAATGACCAACCGGACAAAGAAAATAAATAATTCGTATCCGATATGGATCCAGAGCCGTATGCATATTCTGTTTGCACACAAAGCATTCGCATCCATAGCCCGTTGGATATGATATGTTTGTATTGCCGACTGTACAATAACAACTAATTACCATGATTTCAATTGACTGTGTGCTTTATGTCTCGCCATTATTTCATATTAATTATTGCCTTATCCTTTCTAATTACTATTCGAATATGTACATTGAACTAACGTCAATACCTTTTTTTATAATAGAACTTGAATGACGTATATATTTCAGTTGAGTTTCAATATATTGAATAAATTTATATTAGTGTAGAAATAATACAGAAATTTAAAACTGAAAACAGTCTAATTTGTATTAAACCAATATTACTAAAATAGGTTTAAAAGTTGTTAATCTAAGTAATATTTGAATATACGATTACACCGTAATATATTTTATAATTCCCTGTTATAGAGCATATGATTGTACGTTGCTAAAAGAAGACACTTAATGTCTTAAGTGATTTAAGATCCTAACGCTGTACAAAAGCAGAACTATCTATTTTAGCTCACTCATGTCGACATAACACTGACAGAGTTATTAAAGAAAAACAGTCAAAATTAAATGAAATTTTTCCACATTTTAAACTTGATACTTTTTAACATATTATTTCCGTTTTTGAGAATGCATTTCCGCTTTTTCACCCTGGTTTTTGGGCTAGCCCGTGGCTCCTGCCCGTTTATCATTAAACTGCCCGAAATGGGTCTGTCTGTTTTTTGGGATTCTAGTTTTTCCTGGAAGTGTCGGAATTTCCCCCTTTCTTTTGTGAGGCATGTCCGACTATTAAGAAACGGGGTAACAAAGTCCAGAGAAACTTTGTGAAGGTTACCTGGAATGGGACCTTGTCTCCATCGGAAAAAGGAGCTTGGTCACGACCAATGCCGGGCCGACAACCAGCGGTTGTCATCGGTCTGCCATTTGGATCGGGATCTGGGAATTAGTGATAGCGGATAGCTTGTGTGGAACTTATGAAAGCAGGAAACTCGAGAAGCTCGAGCCCCATTGGCTTTCTGCCACGGCGATTGGTGGGGCTTATTTTGAGAAGAGAGCTCCAATGGATGCTTGAGGCATTGCGCTCAACTGAGCCTGAACTCAACTGAGTTGCTCCACAAGCCCAGAGATTGGGTTTACTTGTGGATCGAGCTTATTCGGAACTGAGTTCCTTTGAGACCCCCACACGAAGGTTGGTGGAGGTATAAGGGGATGAAAGGAGCTGGGATTTAGGTTTTGGGACTTTTCATTTGTCCCAAGAGCTTTCCTTCGTGCAGATTGTACCGTGTTTACACCGGTGCCTCGACTTGGTCTTGCTTCCAAATCTTGAAAGTTCACCGTGTGCGGACCCCCGCAGTTGCAGCAAGTGACTGGTGTGCCGATCCTTCTTGCATTCCCTGAAAGAGTGCTCGCCTGCGCTCTTTACGCAGACGGGATCGGCATGACACTTCTTGGCCGAATGACCGAATTTCTGGCAGCGAAAACACTTCACTACTCGGCCATTCGATCGCTGGGCTCCTATTTTGATACTCTCGATCAAAAAATTTCCTTATTTTGAATATTTCGCTATCCTCTCTAGGGACAATGACTTGAACGATGGCAATGGATTTGCCATCTTTGCCTGAATTTTTCCAGCGCTCAACATGGACTGGACGAAAGCTCATGGAGCGGAGGTCATCGATAATGTCGGAGTAATAACGCGAAGATTGCGTTCCTCAGGGGCTGTGAAGCTGTGATATTTGTAATCACCATCATCGAGCAGCCTGGTGGCCGCTCGATAATCATCTGGGGTCTGAGGTTGTAACAACACCCCGTCTGGCTTGGTAATGGATTTGGAGTACAAGATACCGTGCTCTTTGCTCATCTTCATAATGTTCATGTACACGGTCTTGTCCCTCAAAGTGATTGGTGGGATTTTGGAAGTCCTCTTCGGCTCTGAAGTTCCAGGCTCCTGAGCCCCTTGAGTTGGTGGATTCTCTTTTGGAGGATCCAGCCGAAGTATGGCCTTGGAGATCGCGGCGCTGCGTCGTTCGCGGCGGCACTCGCGTCATCGTCGGAATCGAGGTCGACCGATTCGACCATCGCGACCATTTCATCCATCGCGACTGGCTGGAATCTTTCTTTTTCACTTCCGATCAACGCTTTAATAAAACTGCCGTCGGATTTATTTGCCAGGCTTTTCTTGAGTCTCTGGTTTTCCGCGTCTACTTTCTTCAGGTCATCGATTAGGTCGATGAGCGTCTTGCGAAGATCATCGTTCTCATCGGCCGCGAGATAATTCATTTCAACGGCGTATCTCAACTGACGCTCGAGGTCAGTGATGCGCTTATCTTTATCCTTTACTTCCCGGCGGAGGGCCTTCTAGGCCTCCTCCGTGATGGTATACCCCTTGGGATCCGCCATCACAACTTTTCACCCGTTACTATTCCGACCACGTGGCACGTAGCGCGTCAATATCTCGGCCCGAACTCTTGAAAATGTATGATTCTTGTAAATATATGTTTTGTTTTAAATATGTTCAGTATTGTAACGGGGGGGCGGGGGGGGGGGGGGGGGCAAGTATCGTGCTACCATTTAAATTATTTATAACTTTTTAAAGAAGCAGGAGAATATTTTTTATATTAAATTCAAATGTAAGCCATTAGCAGCATTGCAGCTATACACCCTTTTTAAGTAACTTTTCCTTAACTTTCGTCAACATATCCGGTGTTGGTGTATCGTTGGGGTTTATTTATATAAACTCATCCACATAAAAATAACCCGGAGTCGTCAAATCAATTTTGCACGAAAATTGACATTTTGATGGAGAAGTTGATGTTGGCATTACAGTATTCTCATCACTTATTATCATCTGTTGGCAATATATATTAAACAATATATAATAATTAAGTGTATTTTAAATACATATGGTACGACTAAACGAACTGTATCTTGTTGAATTACTAGGAGGAAATTTCATCGACATCATAAGATCATTTTCGTTCTTTAAGAACTCATCTCGTTCTTTTATTACTCATTTCTATGGAAGTTGCACTTGTTCTTGATGGGTTTTGTTTGTTGGGGGCTTTTATCTAACCCAGGAGGTGCCGTTTTTACATCTGAGAGAAAAATATAAAAGATTTCGGGAGGTTACTTAGAAGATTTTCTCCAGACTCAGGACGCAAAGCCCGAAATCTGGCGAGACGTTTTCTTCGGCTGGCTTCTATATTCTTTCTTTTGAGACGGAAAAGATGCATCTTTGATGTGGCAAAATTCGATACTGGATTCTGATTCCAGTAATTTACTGGCTATTGTGTAGAAAAAGTGTGTTATGATTGAATTAGACCCTGAACCCTCTGGAGTTTGTTGACAAGTCCAGAAATGGCCTTTGCTTGCGTTAAGATTTGATCCGTCTGGTCGATAGGTTCTTTCTAGTCACTCTTCCATAACTGCTTGGGTGTTGATTGGTGCTTGTGGTCTTTTTTCACTTGATTCTTGGGACCCTTTTGGTTTTGCGTCTTGGTATCAGAGCTACGTACTCATTTTCTCTTCTGCACTTCGATTCTGGCAGACTGATAGCAGAGTTCAGTAATCTTCAGGATTTTCTTCTCATCGCATGACTGGACTTGTGACTTAGACTATTGCGATGGGTTTCGTTTCTTTGATGTTCCATCTAGTGATACTAGTTGGATGAAACCTTTTATCAAGACACGTAGGAACTGTTTGCCTGAGGTTGTTGTCGAAATAACCCCTCTTGTCAAAAAGCTTTTTGATGGCTTCTCTATTTGGTTTTGTTTTCTCTTTCTGTCTGTTATAAGCACCCCATCCGGCTTCGTTGTAGCTGGCTTGATAGCTACTTTGTTTTTCTTTAGAAAGCCCATCACTTTCTTGAAAGCCGATTTATCTCGCAAGACAAACGACGTTGGTTTGGATTCGATTCCAGAAGATCGTTCTGGCGCGTTGTTTGAGGTTTCTTCCATCGTGGAGGTTCTTCTTGCTTAGTAGTCGAAACCGTTGAGGAGGAAGGAGCAATCGGTGTTTCTTGAGGTTGGCTTTCCTTAGGAGTCGACGTTGCTTTTCTTCTTCTCCTTTTTGACTTAACGGATACCTATGGTGTAGATATTTTGTGTGGTTTGTGGAGCTTAAACTCTTCTATATCACTGATTCTGGTCTGTAGATTTTTTATTTCTGCGTGTAATTGTTCGTTTTCGTTCTCAAGGTCCGACATTATTTTAGCTTGGTCAGTCAATGCATATAAATGCAACTGGATGCACTCCACGCGAAGATCTACTAGGTTCTGATAAGAAAACTTTGCGTTTTCTGTCTCTTTGCGAGAGGATTTACGTTTGCTAATCTCATAAAACACTTTTCATAACTTTAAATATAATACGATTACCAAACGTTTAGTAAATATTTGACACAGCTCGTTCGGGAACGCACATCAGCGCGATGTGAATTCACTGAAATCTCTTCATAGTAATCGACATCGACTTCTTCAACCAGGTTTTTTAGTTAGCCCGGAGGCTCCTACTACTTTCTAATGAAATTTCGACCCTGAAGTGGGCCCTTTTTGTTTCTGGGCGTCTCTAGCTGAGTAATCGACTCGACTTCTTCAGCCAGGTTTTTAGTTAGCCCGGAGGCTCCTCCTACTAGTGTCTAATAAGATTACGACCCTAAGATGGGCACTTTTTATATTTTTGGGGGTCTCTAGCTGACCCGTCTGAGTAATCAAATCTCAACCAGTCGTATTTAATTCTGAAAATCGGATAATATAGGTGAACGTTATACGGTAATGCCACCTAGTGGTCGGAGTACTACTAGCGTATATATTGTATATACCTGTACCAGATCTGTAAATATGAAGCCATAGATGGCCCTAGCTGTCAGTGTAGTTACCGTCAAACTGCGTCCTTGGCGCCATTTTCTGGTTGATATCTGACAAAGATTTTTAACTCACAACAATACAAGTATAGCTTGTAATAATATAGCTTGCAATGGCGTTGAACATATAGAATTTTGTGCCTGGAAACTACAATTTGTGGACAGCATTGATTTTCTGTTACCATTTGAAGAAAACTGCTGCAGAATTGCATCGATGACTTGTCGAAGCTTACGGTGAGCTTTGAGTGGTTTAAAAAATTCAAAAGTAGCCATTTTTACGTGAGAAACGAAGAACGTGGTAAACCACCTTAAAAGTATGAAGACAGCGAATTACAATTTTTTCACGTGCCTCAATGCCCCCAATTTCACGGTATATAACATGATGATCTTGCTTTATCAGTTCGCGCACAGTATCGATGTTTTCTGGTACAACAATCGATTTTGGACGACCTTCTTTAAATTCGTCCGTTAGCGAACGACGGCCTCGATTAAATTCACTAAACTAATGACATACAGTGGTTTTAGATCGTGTTTCATCGCCTAAAGTCGAAGTGAGTTTATCGATACATTGTTGAGATAATTCATGTCAAAAGTCGTAGTAAATCATCGCACAGAAATTCTCACGAGTTAATTTCATTTTTTGACTGAGATGATGAGATTTTTAGGTCACTAAACAACACAAATAGCGTCCGTATGACACAACGTTCTGAGTTCGTATACAGTTAATAATGTCAAACTTTACGATGTCAGTTTATATGTCAGATGACGCCTAGCGACACCATTGTTGCCAATTCCGGATTCATAAATAGCAACCATCGTACTAAAAATGTACCGATGAGAAAACCATCATAGTCAGCTCACAACAGAATCATGTTGAAGAGGAATCATGAATCATACACAGTATTGAAACAATTAAAACCAGATGTTATGGTTAATCTACTACTATAAAAAATATCTGCTCACTTTTTCATTCTTATACATTCTGTCAAATAATCTGTAGACAATTTTTCAATAAAGTGCAATATGTTGATCTAATCATCAACATTTATTTGGTCACCTTCAAAATAGCTTCCATTTACATTTATGCCAGCGAATAATCCAGTCATAGAAGACCTTCCCATCTTCCATTGTATAGCTTCAATTGACTCAAAATGTCTTCTACGAAGTAATAATTTATGTTTGAGAAACAGAAAAATATCACACCAGGTCATCTCTGATTAATATGGTGCTTTGTGCAGACAGTTGACCAATATCGACATCATTAACTAATGTAAAAGTAACTTTATAAATATAAAATGCTATCAAGGAAAATTTAGGCATTAAAATTGTTATAAAACGAAATGATACACTTACCGAAAAACTAAACATAGAAAGGAAAAAAAAAGGAAAGGAAAAGCTCTAAAACCATATTGCTGTTAAGAAATTGGTGGTTTATTTTTGTTTCTACAGGTACTTAAACAGCACAAAGCTTTCAGATATTGTGTTAATAGTGGCCCAGTCATAAAACCCTGAAAGAGTTTATTATAGGTGAGTTGGAATATTTATCTCAGAGGCAAACATAAAACTTAGATTGATATTAACCACAAGGCTGAAATCATTCATTGCTTAACCTATAAAAATTGCAAAAATAATATGTGGACGTGCTCAATAACTATAAAATTTTGAGTTGTTTGTTCTATCCAAGAATAAAACAAAAACGTTCTGGGAAAATGACGGAGTAACATGAATTTTTAGTGTCGTGGTGACTGACGAAAATTAGCTCTAAACTTCACGCCATAGTTGAAAAAAACATTTCAACTTTATTATTTAACAAAACGCACTTTATTGTTTTTGGTTTTTAACGTTCGTTAATTTTTATTAAATGCTAGAATGATTCACAAATAATCATCCCTAGAAATTTTAAAAATGGAATTAACGTTTATTGACATTAGTGTACACAAAGTTTTAATTGTCTCTCTTATCTTGTTCAATGTTTATAATGAATTTCAATATGACTAAAATTTAAATAAGAGCTATCATGAATAGTATATGCATTTTAAATTCGGAAGAGAGACTTGTACACATGCATCTGATGCGATTTGAATTAGTCCATGAGTACCATCATTGACCGAAGTCATTTTTTCACCACGAATTACCTCTTAAAAAATTCTGCACGTAGGATGCTTAGAATATTAACGGCTAATCAAAAACACATCAAGCAAATCATGCCAATCAGCCCTATCAAGAGCTAAAGTACTAAGTACAGAATGGCAGCAAAGGCTTCATTATTTCTTCGAAAATATCGAGTCAAGAGATTTTTTTTGATAACCGGCAAATAATTATATTTTGTCTATCTCTAGAATAATGGCTTTTGTAGGTGATTTTAGATGAATAACCCGAAGATTTTCATCTCACAAGATTCAACAATGTTGCTTATTAAGGAATCCATTCCTTGTAAAATGAACTTCTTCGCTAAATAAAATGTTGTTTCAAAGTAATGGATCTGTTGTTATAACACATTTTAAGCACTTCCACTTACTATAATATATTTATTTAATAATACACGTGGCTATATGGATTTTGCTATTGCATTTTCATCCATTACAGATCAATCGATTTTATACCTAGTTTTTTTTTGGTACCAGATTGACGGATTATGATATTTTGTCAATGTGATTTAACATCACTACACAAAAAACAGTCGAAGAGCGTAAGATCCCATGACCTTGGTGGCCAGCTAACATTACCATTTCGCGAAATAACGCATCTGGGAAACTTTTCTTGCAATAAATCAATTGTCTGGCGAGATGTGTGACAAATGACACCGTCTTGTTGGCAGAAAACATTGTTTATATCCGCATTTATCAGTTTAGTCCAAAGTATTCTGTTAGCATATTCCTATAGCATTCACCATCAATAGTAAAAGGATTTCCTTCGTCGTCTTAAAACAAATAAGGTTTTATCACTCCTTCAGTACAGAAACCGCACCAAACAATAATGTACTAAGGATAAAGAGGTAACTCCTGGATCACTTGAGGATTGTCATTGACCTAAATTCTGTATTTATGTTTCTTTACAAACCCATTACGCCAGAAAATATTATTTTTCCTCAAAGTAGTGGTCGTCTTCCAACAGCTCTGGAGCCTAATTCACGAATGTGTATCTTTACATGGTGGATTGATACAAGGTACTGAACACAGTAGTCTATAAGCTGCGACATTTACATGAAACAGTGTTGCGGCTATTACGTTCCAAACTTCTGAGACTCTTTTTGGAAAACTCTTTACAACGCTTATATCTGGGCGTCACATTTGACGGACATGACTATCAAATAGCAACTGCTAAATTCTTTAAATGCCAAGACACATAAAAAAACAGTTGTTAAATATCAAATATGGTAGACTAATATATTAAGATAGCTATGAGGAAGGATTTCTTATTGAATGATTCTCTAAATGTTGTTGATGGATACAAGAAATATATATAATGGTTATAACATTTATAATTATATCTAATTATATCATTATATTTATACAATACAATTATAACATATGGAAATGGTTATAGCATTTTTGATATAACAATCCGGCTTTAAAAAAATTATCATTTTTAAAATAATTAAATATAATTTTAATGCTTCGAAATGTCAGCACCTTTATAATTATTAACAAAAGCAAAGAACAAATATTTAATTTTGGACTTTATTATCAAGGCCGTTAAAATTTAATGTTATAATTAAAGAGCAACGATTGATTATAGAGTACGTTACGATCTATATCACTGCTTTACTGCGCAATACAAATCATTGGTAATATATGAAAATGCAGCAGTTTTCAATTGTCTTGTTCATGTTTTACATCCGTCCAGAGCGTGGCGTTAGATGTAAATAAGAACAATTAACTTTTTTTTGTTATTTCGTCACAATTGTCGTCAATTATAAAACCGCTCTATATTTTTACGATTATTTTTTTTCTTAATTAATTAGGATATCACTGTATGTGTTTATTTTTAACATCATTATATATAGATAATCAAACTTTAATTAAATTTGCCATCTCAAGTTCACCATTTGTTATCTTAAATACACGTATATCGTTTAATACTGTTTATTTTTGTCGATTAAAGTTAGAACGTACAATTTCATTGAAAGATGATATATTGTTTTATTAATTGATAAACAAAGTGTAGATTTTTTCATTTTGTTTTTGTGTATCATTATTTAGGGTGTGTATCTACATAATATTTGTTTCGATTGATTGTGCGGTTGGCTCTTGATGAAACATAGTAACAATGATAATGATTAAAACACTTAGTGTTTGTTTCATGATATATTCAAGATATTCTCTACCTACCTCGCAACTATTCTCAAATAGTTCTCTCGAACTATAGTTTATAGTAATTTATACATAACTCTCTTTGAGGATGGTCGCTAGGCCGAAACATATCAGATAATAGCTTGAATATATTGTAAAACAAATACCAAGTGTTTTAATCATTATTATTGTCACAAAATATTTAGAATTATAATAATTTTGACTACTTTCTTTACATCTTAATTTAAAATTTCCTTTGCTAAGCTTTTTCTTAAGATGATTAAGATAAATTGTCGGCATAAATTGTTGAACTTCAATAGGGATGTTTTTGCCCCATCTACCTTACTTACCGTGCATCGCACCCTCGGACTGCCATCTATTCCGCTCGCTATAAAACTGTTTAAGTGTGAAATCTTTTGAAAGAAAAGGAGAGGTGAAACAGAACGCGTTAACATTTTTTGGCAGTAAAGATACTAATTTTTGGCAAACATGCTTGATAAATCTACCACTACGTTGGCAAAAAGTTGTAAATAATAATGATAATTACATAATATATTATATGAATATTTACATAAACTGTTTGCGTTTCTCTTTCTCTTAAAAAATCCATACGAAGTTTCTGGACAAGCGGTTTCATTTTTTTTTTAATAATAATATATATTCAAATTTTCTTAAATCTCTATTTTTGTTATTGTTATTAAGGTTTATTTTCTTATTATATTCAGTATTCAAAATAGTCAGTCAGAAGTTACTTACCGTATACAATTTACGTTTCATACAGTTTTTTTTCAACTTTTCCGACTACCCCTGAAATATTATATTTAGCTTAAAAATTAATAAACCACTTACATATATCCCATAAGTATCTTAAATAAAGTTTTTTCTATATCTAAAAAGATTGAAATGACTCAACTAAATCATAAAACTGTTATTAGTAATTATTAGCAATTGATTTAGTTATTGTTTCAAGTTTTTTTAAAACATTATGTTATTTCCTTAAAGTATACTTTATGCTGATTCTAAATTAATTAATCTATGAAAGTAATCAGTTTATTTGGTTTGGTTATAAACCAAACAATATAACCAACTATATAATCAAACTTTTTTTTTTGTTGTCAACTCAAGTTTTTTATTTGCGTTACTAATAAACCAATAATAAGTCCAGTCCAAAATTTTACTTTATATATGAATTAATAGAGTTTTAATCTACAATATAATTTCCATTGCTATTGGCAATCTTTCTATTCCCTTTTTGTAAAATGAGGTTGATTTTAAAGTAAAATATTATTCAAGTGCAGTTTTGATTACTATTATGATAGATTTTTTTTCCACGAAGAAAATGTTAATTTCAGCCAACAACAGATCTTTGTCAAACTTAATAGATTTTATACTGCCGAAATGATTTAAATCACCATTCCCATTTTTTTAAAACTATCGTTGACATCTTCTGATACAGAGATCTTCATGATAAACAGTATTAATGGCATTGCAAGCATTAATTGCTTTCGAAACTTATAAAGCGTCAAATGTCTAACAGAAAACTTATGCACAATTTGCTCTTCCATTGTTATAGAATTTACCTATTTTTTGAAAATTTAACAATAAAATCAAATATAATAAAACCAAATATTTAACTAGAATGTATAGATTTTTATGTTAATGTTATATAAGTAAAATTATTGTCAATAGATGGCATCAATAGATAGCAATATTATTAAAATTTGAAAAAACGATATTACTTATGGCTACATCTAATATAATATGAAAATTTTACATGTTTATTTTCTGGTGCAGAAACAAGACAAAAAGGTACAAATAGAAACAAGAAATAAGAGGTTCATGAGGTATTTGTTTTCATATCTAATGCAAAGGTAGATCATTTCATTGAAGGTTTTGTAGATAATATATAACACTATATAGAATTATGACTAAGCTATAGATTGAGTGTTTAAACTTAACACTATTTTAATAGTTGTTTCGGTTAATAATGTCGATTTTTTGGCAAAATTTGAATGTTTATATCCATAAAAAATGCATTACCTTAATAATTAAAGTATTGGACATCGTTAGCTATTACTTTTTCCCATCTTTCTGTCGAAGAATGGATTCCGCGCTAATAGAACTTTTGGTTTTTTGAGGCCAACCATTCATCAAACGAAATTTCCACTTCTTCGTAAGAATGTAAGTGTTGTTGTGAAAGTATGTACAGCCTAGATTGTGTTAGAAGTGGTAATCCGGACAAGCTAAGTCCGGTAAATACGGCGGATGGGGTAGGACGTCCCCATCCGCCGTATCCCCATCCTTCCCAAGCGGTTTTTCACCTTTCAATGTCTCTTTTCTTCAATTCATATGGAATCCATTTTCCTTTCTTCCGGATCCTTTGGAAATGGTAGATTGGGCAACATTCAGTGCTTCTGCCAATTATTTCAACATGCAAGTTGAGTCTTTATAATGCTAGCAAATCTGTATCTTCAAACTTTTTTGGCTGTCTTAGACTCTTCTTGTGTTTTATATCAAGCTCACCACTTTTAAAGCATTTAAGCTATCGTTTACAAATGGTTTGGGTTAAAGCATGCTAGTTCCAAACTTTAACCAACAATCGATAATTTTCATCAGCCGTTTTCTTCAAATGAAATAAGGTTAACTTCTTATAAGAACTTCCCAGCAAAACATCTTTTTCTGGTACATGATTCGACATAATTTAAGCTATGAAAAACTATGTTTTTTGCACAATAACAATTAATAACGAACTGCCTTTTAATGGCATATATTTGCCCTCTAAAGTGCTATAGACATCATTAGTATATACCAATAAATGTATTAGTAACACCATCTCTTAGCAAAATTGACATTATTAACCGAAACACCTATTAAGTAACACATAATGTTGCCTTGTATTGGTATGGGGATGTTTGTCTACTGAAGCTGGCCAAGCAACAGTCTAGAATCTAATCCATCTATTTTTAACACGCTTCTTTGAAAGTTTCCACTTTATATAATGAGAAAGAGATTAGAACCCGAAGTTCAGTGCTAATCAGACCTGTCGGTAACTGATATTAAAAATTAGAATACATTTTTAATAGTTACCATATAATTTTATATATTGACCTAACATTCGTTTTTAAAAGTCCTCATTTTATAATTCATTATAATCATTGGTTTAAAAATACAGTAAGATGCTTATTGAAAGTTGCACTGCAATATAGTACTTTCAGTAAAGCTAAGAGTTAAACAAGTAAAATCGGGATCAAAGAACGGAAAAAGTAAACGAAAAAGCATCTATGATATTCACATATTTATAAAATTGTTGTCGTGTTTTAGTAACATATTTGCTGCAACCCTTTAAAGTTGGTTTAATGCAAATTGAACATCAATAAGTGTAAAACGCGATTAAACGGCGTATGCTTTCAACGCTGCATATAAGAACATATCCGTGCATAAAAGATGTGACTTACCACTTTACCGCCGTCGTGTACCGTGCTTGTCGCATCACATTACAAGGGCACTGTACTTCGAGTTGAATATATAATTACGTTAAATTACTATCGCTTTAAGATAAGACCTAATTTAATAATGTAAGGAAGATGCTGTATACATCATATAACTGCGATGCATGAAATTGGCAAGAAATATGTTAAATTTCAGAAGGAAATTAACATTTTGAATATATTCAACGTATCTGTATAAAATTTAGTGTTGTTATCATCTAACAGATATTCAAATACCTTGAATAAATGTATAGATAATATAAATATGAATGAACATAATCAATGCATTCTATCAAATAAACGGTTGTACAATAAGAGTGTCAGAACTTCAAAATGACGTACAATGATAACTACAAGTGATAATCCAGTAATTTCTATTTTATCTTGAAGAAGAAATAATGCCTCATTTTAAAGTTCGGAGAATCTTATGGGACAGCCCTTTTCTCGCTATCCCCCGCAATCGAATGCCGTAAGTTCAGATAGGGTTTATCATTGCTTTATAAATTTATATTCTCTCCAACATCCAATGAATTTCTCTGAATTTGAGTCCGAATTGTTTTCTTTTATTGAAAATGTGTTTTTTACACGTGAGTCGAGTGTCTTAGATACTTTGCATCATCAGTCTGGTTACCTGTGAACATATATCCCCCTTCAAATTGAATGTCACTTATACTGATTTTATTACTTTCATCTTTCATTCTTTCCGTCATTTTAATTCGTCTTGATGAGTTTTTAAGGCAGTATTTGGAGTGGCATGTGTGGACCGAATGGAGGTGTGATTCACGAATGTGGCAACTTCCGTTTTTTAGATGTTGGCAGCTCTGTAAAACATAAACAATTGATTCCAATATCCTTCCTTGATGCACCCCAGAGCTGACTGCATGGATATCATTATATAATGCCATCAAGATAGATTCAGAAATTATCAAATGTTTCAATAAAATATCTTTTTCATAGTTTTACATTTTGTTTTGTTCTCCGGTATATTTTGTTCAGTTATAGAGGATGCATAAAGGGTAATAATTAATTATACAGCCAATAATCACCAAACAGTAGTTTAAACAACTATAAAATACAATAAACATTTAAATAATTTGGCAGTAGTACGAGTCATGATGATATCTACGAAATAGAAATAAATATTTGAAAGCAATAAAATCATTGAAAATGGTTTTATTGTTTTTTAAAACATTCTCTGCGATAATCGATAAACTTTTGCATACGTTTGAGGTATCTCCAAAACATGCATTTTGAACGCATCAACCGCTTGCTTTGGCGTCAAAAATCGTCGACCACGTAGTTTATTCAACAAGGACGGGAACGAAAAGAAATAATTGGGTTCCAAATCAGGACTATACGGCGGAACAACTTTTGTTGGGTTTCGCTTATTTTGAAAGACCCATAGTCGACTGCTGGACTCATACGCATAGATCCAAGATTTGTCACCTGAGTTTTGACGTACCACGATTGTATTTTTTGAGCAATTATTTGATTCAATCAATCAAATTATGCAGAATCTAACGCGCACAAATTTGTTTCACGGCTAAATATTCATATAAAATCTTATGTATGCTTGTCATACTAATACCCAGGGATGTCTCAATCTGGTGGTATGTCACATGACGATCTTGCTTTATCGGTTCGCGCATAGTATCGATGTTTTCTGGCACAACAATCGATTTTGGACGACCTTTTTTAAATTCGTCCGTGAGCTGACGACGGCCACGATTGAATTCACTAAACAACTGATATACGGTGGTTTTAGATGGTACTTCATCTCCAGTGAGTTGATCGATGAACTGTTCTTGTGATAATCTAAGTCGAAAGTCGTAGTAAATCATTGCATGAAAACTCTCACGAGTTAATTCCATTTTTTGACTGATATGAACTTTTCAAGTCACTTAACACAAATCGCCTCCGTATGATAAAATATTCTGAGTACGTATAGAGTCAACAATGTCAAACTTTACGATGCATATGTCAGATGGCGTCTAGCAATACGATTGTTCCCAATTCCGGATATATAAATAGCAACTCTCGTATTATATACAGGCTGTAAATATTTTCCTCAACCGATAATTAAAGAGTAAACAAATACAGCCTCTAAAAAGTACCACGCTTAAAAAAACGAATATTTGGAGAATCTTGAAAATAGATAATTCCCAAAATACCGTCACGTCATCGGATCTGTTCCAAAACGCCGTATGTCACTTAACACTTTGGGGCCTGCCCATTTTTTAAGTCGATTTACCCTTTCCGTAGACATAACATCCTTTTTTAGTATTTTTTTCGCTATTACCCGATCGACGAAAACCAAAAACAACCCCACTGGAAGTCGACCGGTTTTAAAGTAAAAGAAAAAACAGACGAAAGTTGACGTGCGAAACGATTACCATTTCGAACGTGAAAAATGGGAACAGGATGCGAGACTGAGCTTTCAAAATTATGAGTTGACACGGAGAAGGTGTCCAGAATAAGGGGATGGAAATAAGATATTATATTTTGGAGACACGTGTGAGGTACCTGCAATGTTCGTGCTAGGGATTACATTAAGCAAAAAGAAACATACTTTTCAGAATGGAATAATAAAACATTTTTAAATTTTAACTATACCATATGTATTAATTTTATAGTATGGTATAGTTATTTCTTAGTTATTTATAGATTTGTTTAAAAGACAACCTATTTTTCTTCATAAAACAAGAAGCTTCTTTTTTTTTAATTCAAATGTCTTTTTCATAAAACAACTTATCAGTCGAAGCTGATAAATTAGGCGCATGATGGGGAACATTCCAATTAAATTTACAGATGACGTCCATAAGCACTTTTGCAACTTGTTGAGCGTTTTCATATTACAAAATCTACTTCCACTATCAATATGAGACCTCTATTACTCAATTTATTTGATACCAGTAGCTATAGTCTAAATGTAATATTCACCTAATACAATGTCATGTCATTATATTTACTTTTCTAAAGAGATGAGGTATTCAAATCTTTCTTCGCCGAGAATGTTGTGAATGGTAATTTCCGTACAAAATCCTAGGCCTCGTTTTACCGGCTCAGTGCCAGTGTGAGAGTTTGTGCTATGCTTTTGTACTATTTTCATTTTCCATTCTCTTCTATTTTTTTGCTAGTGTTTCTGCATAGTTCCATTCGATTCTCCTTTGCTTTAAATACCTATTTCATCATTCCATCTTGGTCTGTATCTTATTTTTTCTTCGGGGCCATCTTTCCAGTTTTTCTCCTCCTCTTCCTCCCTCCTCTTTGGTGACATTCTTATGTCAGTCTCACACCAGTCTCTCACACTTGTTCAAATCATCAGGTGGTGTTTTCTTGTGTTTTTGTTGGGTGGGCTTTAATTCTCTTCTTTTTTTTGTTTGTATATCTGATCCAATCAATATTAGTCCTTCTGTTTACTTTAAAATTCTCATTTCGCTGACTTGTAACATGTTTTCTGTTAAAAGCTTTATTTCTGAGCTCTGCCTCAGTGTAGGTACAAAAACTAAGTTGCAAACTTATATCTATATATTGATAAATAATTCCGTTTTACTGAATGATGTTTTATTTAAAGCTGTTTACTGTCGAGCTCATATGCATAGATCCGAGATTTGTCACCTATGTAGATGTTATACACGGCTTTTAACACACCATGATTATATTTTTTGAGCATTTTTTTTACACCAATCGACACGAGCTTTCATTTGAGCTATTGTCAAATTATGCGAAATCCAACGCGCACAAATCTTGTATATACTTATCATACTAATGCCCAGCGATGCCTCAATCTTACGATACGTCACATGAAGATCTTGCTTTGCCACTTCGCACACAATATCGATGTTTCCTAGCACAACAACCGATTTCGGATGACCTTCGTTTAAGTTCGCCCGTGAGCGAACGACGGCCACGATTGAATTCACTAAACCAATGATATACAGCGATTTTAAATGGTGCTTCATCGCCAAAAGAATTTTTTTCTTGAAATGAGTTGATTGAATTTACTGTTGTTGATATATTGATAAATCATCGCACGGAAATTCTTACAAGTTAATTACATTTTTTGACTGAGATGAAATTTTCAAGTCACCAAACAACACAAATAGCGTCCGTATGACAAAACGTTCTGAGTACGTATACAGTCAATAATGTTAAACTTTACAATGTATATGTCAGATAGCGCCTAGAAACACCATTGTTGCCAATTCCGGATACATAAATAGCAAACTTCGTATGGATTCATTATATTTGTTATTGGTTTTTTTTGTTTAATTTTTTTAATTTAATACCTCACAAATAGCCCTTCTCATAATTAGATTAAAAGCTTTTAAAGCAAAGTAAATGTCTGTAACACAAAGGTGGATATTTTCATTCATTTTGATGTTTCTATCAACTAACTGATTTATTGTAAACGTAGGATATGTTGTTACTCTTCCTTTTCTAAATCCGTTCTGAGCTTCATCTAATTTATATCCCACCATTTCATCTTTTTTCCAAAATTGATTCATAAAAATTGAATATTTTAAAAATGTATTAAATATCTTGCTCGTTTTCCCCAAATATTTTAACATTTCAGATCAGATTTCCATCATGTCCTTGAGCTTGCCTATTTTTAATTTTTTATTGCACCTTCTACTAATTCTACTGATGTTATTTGAACATTATTACTATTTTCGTATGTTTCTAATTCAAAAATCCTCTCATTCTCATTTCCTTAAATATTGTTTAATAACTCGTTAAAGTATTTTCTTTACCTTTCCAATAAATTGGTAACTTTGATAAAAAAAAAATAACATCAGAGTTATCGAACACATCTGTACGACTTCAGAATATCTTTCACTTCAAAACGGAATCTACGTAGCAACTATTTTAATTCAAACGAAAGAACCAGTACCACCCATAGTGGGTTTTTGTTTCGATTTAGTAAAAAAAGTAGAAGGACGCGTTCGGTCTATAGAGAACTTGGAAAAGGAATTACTAATATTCCTTTAGTTTTTTTTCCATTTAATATTAGAATAGTTCTCGTATCAGTTGGATTTTTAATCAAAAAAATGCCAAACAACGATGATTATAAAACAAATTATTTTCTAACGTATTTACCTATCTATATAATTAATTAAACTTGAAGAGATTTACCGCTAAACACCAAATCACTTTTTTGAACTTCTCAACGCGCGTTTGACTAACCATGGAGATGATTTAATCCAGGTTAAATGAAAATAATTTAATCTAGATTAAATCATTGCCTAATGATGCTAACATAGTTAGCGAAACGCTGTCGGGAAATTAAAAAAAAATGATTTGGTGATTAGTTGTAAATCTCTTCGAGTTTTGTCTTTTACATCGAAGGGTCCAATAAAAAAATTGATATATAATTGACGTTTTATTCATTTATTACCGTGGTGAATCAACTAAGGTAATGTTTCTTTCTTAGAGCAATGCAAAAATTATTTTTACATGTTTGATTCTATGCATCGTGTAATATTCTATGCTAGAATTGGATAGATTGAATGAGGATAGTCCCACCATATATGTTTTTATATTATTTTAAGTATTTTCTTATCTAATAAATTATTTATTAAAGGTTTATCTTTAGCGCGTTAAATTCAAAGATATTGACTACAAAACACCAAATCACTTTTTAATCTCTTGACGCGTATTTCGCTATCCATATTAGCATCCTCAGGAAATGATTCAATCCAATGAATGATGATGTTAAAATGGGGGTTAGCAAAACACGTGTTGATAAACTAAAAGATCTTTTAAATAATCGACATGATTTTTTATCATAGTTTAAAAAAAATATATATTACATTAAATGCATGCATGTATATACAGTAATCCCTCGTCAACCATGGGGGTTTCGTTCCGGATAGAGAGCGGCGGTTGGCAAAATCGCAGTTGGCGAGGGATTTTCTGGGGTTAGACTTGAAAACAGAAAAATGTAAAGTATATACGTATATATGTACAAAATATGTATAAGTATAAATATGTAGGTACATATTAATTTTGTTTATAAAGGTAACGCTTATTTTCAAAAAGAATGCAAAATTGTTGGCTGTTTCATTTGTTTTGTGAGCTCGTTTTGAATGTCCCTATAAGGTTGTAGTAACCCATTCAAACCATTTAAAAAATTGAATTTTCTTTCTAGTGAAGTGTCTTCATCATAGACCAAATTTTGAAACTGTTGTGCGGTAAATAAATTTTTGTGTAAACTACTTAACGTTAGGGATATAGTGTAGTCATCTTAGTAGTGGTTGCCTCATTGGGAGCTCATCGCCTGTATTGCGTTCGACATCTGATGTATTTTCCAGAATTTCAAGCAGTTCTGATTCTCTAAGCTATAACTTCTTCAACGTGACTTGGTTGCAACTCCTCGAAACCATCGCCATGAATTTGGTGTAAGATTCTTACAATGTCTTCAATTTCTATTGCTTTGTCAGGAACTACTGACGTATCGGCCACAACCTCTGACCATAACTTTTTCCTACAGGAATTCAATGTTGATGATCATGACTCATCCACTGCTTCTTTGAAAAATGTTATGCAATGGACGATATTAAAAGCTTTCCAACTCTAAGTAACAATGAGAACAGGATTTTGTTCTATGCTATTCAATATATAAGTGAAAGTTCTAATAGTTGTATAATGATGTAGTGTTAGTAGGTAGGAAGCAAATTCCTATGTTTGGATCAGCAAACTATAGGGATTCAGAATGGTGGTGAGCATTATCAATAAGAAGTAAAGTTTTGAATGGCAACGATTTTGAAGTGCAAATAATTGAATCTGTAAATAATGTTGCAGTCATCCACCTTTTTTGATTTGCTCTCCAAAGGACCGGCAGATCATTTTTGTTTTTATTTTTAGAACACGTAGGTTAACAGATTTGTATACAAGCAGTGGCTTTATCATGTGGTTACCTGAAGCATTAGAGCAAAGGAGAAAAGTAACCCTATCCTTTGCAGCTTTAAATGCTGGTACCGATCTTTCAGTTTGAGACACAAATGTTCGAGCAAGCATCCTCTTCCAAAATAAACCTGTCTCATCGGCGTTAAATACCTGCTCTGGTTGATAACCCTTGCTTTGAATAAATTGTTTGAATTCAGTCGGATACCGATTAGTCGCCTCGTGACCCGCAGAAGCCGACTCCCCGGTAATTTTTACGTTGTGTAGCAAAAAGCGCTTTTTAAAATTTTCAAATCAATCCTTACTGGCTTGGAAGTTTAGTTTCCTCATTTGGCTTTAGATTCTCGAAAAGACGCCTAGCTTTTTCTTGAATAATTCGGCTGCTCTTCTTTTTGTTTGATCTTCGATCCAAATTCCGAGCACTCTTTCCATCTTTTCCATCGTTAGAGGTCGCGAGAAACACCTAACTACTAGTACTGCTCGAAACACTGGCCCGAATGGATTGCTCACTCTGTTTTATTGTTCTTACTGTAGATTCATTCACTTTAAACTTTTTGGTGGCACTCGCATACGTTTCACCTGCAGCAAGACAGTCTAACAATTGAATATTAAGATTCATTACATTTCGCTTCCTTTTTACAAAATCTTGGCCTGTGGACGCTTTTATATTTTAATACTAGGACACGTACATATAACTAGGTAATTAAACTCATGAAAATGAGAAGATTATCCTTTAATCAACAACTTCGTTTGAATAATGATACATGCAAACTATGTAAATGTTTAACCAACGGCCGAGCGTCATGCGAAAAAGGCAATAAAACAATTCCTGAAAAAATAGAGTAGCAGTTCGCAGTAGATTATGACGAAAACGCACTGCGCTGCTACATAATTCGATTGAAAATTTAGTCTAGGCGATTTGGCAAGACAAAACCGCGGTTGACGAAAGATTACTGTAAATGCAATTTGAAAAGACACCAAATCACATGAGCATTGATTAATATTGAGTCAGTATTCTCATTAAATATTAACGATTGATTGTAAAATAAATAATGATTATGATGTTATAAATGAAGTGTGATGAAAGTGAAAACATAAAACGTG
This sequence comes from Cosmopolites sordidus, assembly GCA_031761425.1. Taxonomy (NCBI): domain Eukaryota; kingdom Metazoa; phylum Arthropoda; class Insecta; order Coleoptera; family Curculionidae; genus Cosmopolites; species Cosmopolites sordidus. Next base: position 1,191,888 of record JARFXV010000536.1, read on the forward strand.
TTTTTATAATATGCAGAGTTCATTCGTATGATTGATCAATAATGGTGATCAATTGGTTGATGGTAAAGTAAATGCTACAATAAAAGCGGCCATACAGAACGAATTCGAAATCACGGAACTACAAACGTATAGTGACAGCCATTTCAAATCCATTTTCGCCGAATAACTTACAAGGTTCTCATCGAGGAGTGCCAAACCGTACCGTAAAAGTAAGATGGCGTTTCAGACCATTGCACATTCTGAAATAAATAAGCGAAATTCAATAAAATTCCTCAGTTAGTACGGTTGAATCGAAACAGGTTTTTCCTTTCCAGCGCCTCGGTCAGTCAATGCCCCGACAATATTATTTAATTTAAACATTCTGTATTTAAATTATCAGACAAGTAAACTGCACTTGTAAATCGCGTGCATTTTCTATTTCTATATTATTAGAGCGGCTCCGTTTTATATTTACTTCTTGTACGTGGTCATTTCTTGTCATTTGGTTGTCGTCCATTTTCATGGAAATAAGTAGCAGTCGCTTTCTTTACAGACTAGAAAAATTAGACGTTTGCCCAGATTAATACTAACTTCTTAAGATGGAATGTTTATTATTCCATAAAAAAAATAATGCAGTAATGAAAATGAAGCAAGGCACTTAGCATTTACCATCACTAATTATAGTGATAGTGTGTTTGTATCTAACTTGGTACGCGGTAGCTAAATATTGTTTGCATCTTAACTCGTATACAAAAGTTCCTTGCACATCACAATTATATTCTAAATTATAGAACAGACTTGTCAATTTGTTACAGAAACCACGATAAGTGCCACTCATTACACGATCTCACATTGGCAAATAAGGAAAACAAATTACTGTTATTGGAATATTTCGATTCATGCCATAATTAGAAAAGATAATCAATTGATTCATTTATTTTTTCAATATATGGTATAGTACAAGAATAAAATATGGATTTTCCATTATATTCTCTTAATTAGGGAATGAAACATTTTTTCTAATTGTTAGCTCTGAAGAATAAGACTATTCATGTTAATGATATACTATGTTTATTTTAGTGAAACAAAATGTTTTTATTTATATTTATTTATTAAGAGTAATTTGTTAAGGTAAGATTATCTACTCACTTACCGTCAAAGGATTTTAATAAAACCATGACTATTTACAAAAACAAGCAAGGTAGGTACATCTAAGAGATATAATCTTCAAAACACAAAAATCAACTACGCAATTTTCGAACAGAAAAAGTATAATTTTATTTTAACATTTTTATTTAATCGAAATTTAATAAAAACTTGTTCAAAAACTATCTGTATTTTCAAAGTCCAACTCAAAATATGGTCAAAAATTGGTTGCCTTTTTACTGAGCAGGTAATTTTTGTTGTATATATTTGATATCAAATTAGCTCTTTACTCGATTTTTAAGTGATTTGTTATGAATCTGAAATACTTTCAAAATAAATCACAAACACTCACATTGTATTAAAGTTCTCAAGATTTTGGATTATGCATGACATTAAACTTAATTTTAAATAATGTTTTAACAATGTTCTTTAGTTTATTAGTAGTTTATTCGTTAAACCAAAAATAACCAATTAATATTTGCCAATTATGCTTTTACACACTAAGCAAATGTTTGTCTTTATGTTAATCCTTATAAGAGATTTTCGATTTTTTTCGCGGAAATTCTTAGGTTTTGACGTTGTAAGGAACTTTTTTCTTTCAAGTGGCGTGCAGAATCGTTGGTTAAATTTACGAAATTAAATCGTTTTTATAGTATTCATTTTATTACGGCTAAAAGTAAGTCTGAAATGTTTGAGATATGACAAAGCCAGTGAATGGAGCTATTGGTTATTCTGCAGTTTCAGTATCTTCTTAGAAATTGTAATATAGTCTCAATCATTATTACACATAATACAATTAAAGCAAAAGCCAAACTTGCTATTACCTTGATAATATTTATGTAAAATATTGTTTGCGGCTGTTATAAGAACATTTTTCGATGAAACACCTTTAACCCTTTACGGGGCAAGAATGTTAATGTTGATAATTATATCGATATTAGGTAGTAATTAGGGTTTTATTAACGGGAAAAATAGTTTAAAAAATCGCTTTTCAAAAATATTATTTATTGTGGCTTATTAATTCACTGTTGCAGAAATGTAACATTACATCAAAACGTTGTTATATATTATAATATAGTTAGGAGGTATACATTTTTTTAAAGCAGTTGTTTTGTTTACAAACATTTTGAGCTGGAGCTTTCTTCTTTTTATTTTGAATTAGGCATTCAATATCACTATAACGCTTATTTATTTGCATAAAGTCTTAGCTATAGCTACTCTCAATTCAGCAGAGTTGAGAATTTTACTGACACTTGCGTTCTCGACGTTTATTCTCCTGTATAAGAGCCATGAATTACACATAGCCATATCCAAAAAATGATCAAAAAAGTCGTAGACACTAGCGTTTACTACGAAGTTGTATTTTTCAGTTACCTATGACACCACCCATATTTTGATTATATTCAGCAGAATCGTCGATTATATTCATCTAGCAAGAACGGAATAACGTTCGACGGAAATAAATTGTTTTCGGGGCTTATCGTATCTCCTTACTTTAGAAATAGGATGCTTTCCTGCAAGGTTGGATGCAACAATTTGACAATTTTATTGTCCCTCCAAGCCGCCACAGCTACGTCAACTCCATTGCAATTACCGACCTGTTCTATAGATGTACCGCGCGGTTCTTTTTTGAATTTTTTCTCATTTTGCAGTTGGGAATACAGTGTTTCCTTATAGAGCCTATAGCTAAAATACCACGACTGGATAAGTATTTAATAAGCGGTAACGAGGTGTAATAATTATCGAAGAACAGCCGGTAGTTCTGATTGCTAGGCACATCGCAAGCAAGGCGTACTACCACATTAGATGATGCGTCAACTGAGGTTCATTGCCTGCGCATTTGATCTCCTGTTCACTGGAAACTTCGAACTTGTAGGCATATCCAGTTACATCACCCATTACAAAAAGTTTGTACCCCTATTTATGAAGTTTATCGGGTAAATATTGTTTCAATACACTTCGAGCTTTTGTGGAACACATTTGTTCATCACGGATAAATGTGCTTCGAAGGGAACGTTTTCAAAGTTGTGGTTGAATTTCTCAATCAAAGGCCGGATTTTAAATAATCGATCAGAATCGACATGGTCATATGATAACATTTGACTATTATTATTGAAATGCAATGATTATCTGAGTAGTTCAAATCGTTTCGAGGTATTGTCTCTTTTATCGGAGCGAAGCCAATATTTTCAGATCAATACATTTTCACATAAGGCATGTGAACTATTGACATATAATGTACGATAACAATAAATAGGTAGATTTCCTGGCTTGTTACATTTATAGGTTTACTTTTTTTTTCCCCACAGAGTATAAATTAGACTGATCTCGTATAAGGTTGATATGTCTTGATGTCTTCAGTAAACAAATACGAAAATACCTGAAAAGGAATATCCAAACGTAATATTTCTGGTCGTAAAGCTTCAGATCCACGAAAACGTAGTTGATCGCCATTCAGGTTTAGGATTTTCGTTTTCCATGTGATATTGGCCTTAGATACATGATTAAATGCACTTGGAGTCGCTGCAGAACTTGTAATAGGGTAAGCTACGGTCGGAATAGTGCTACTGGACTCCTCTGCAGTGGTACTGGACTAAAGATCGATTGCCGAGGCCTGGCAGCCTGGAATTAATTTTCTAAATCAGGTGGTACCTCTGGGTCTTCATCAGAACTTTCGCGCTCATTTCCAGGTCATCAATCAAATTACGCAATTTGCGACTCATTTGGATGCTGTAAAAAGAAATATTGGATTCAAATATACAGTAGTAAAAATCAGTCACAAACGTGCAATGTTGTAGTTATACAACAAAACACAATTAATCCATAAATCAATAAAAACTTGATTTCGCAATAAAACTTTACTTGATTACTGAAAATTATACTCTTACCTTTTCTTCACGTCAATTTCAATAGCCAATTTTCAGGATTTCCGCAATATATTACTCTTCGTAATTATACTCGAACGGCGCAAACCGGTTTGTACATGTTTGTCACTTCAATGGCTCAAAAAATACAAATGCATCTAGTTGGTTGATCTGTTACTAAATAGAATGTTCCGTTGCCAATGTAGAATGTTGCGTAAAAGCGATCGATCTACCTTTGGTATATTTTTATGTAAAAATTAAATGATATGTTGCAGACATCCAACAAGACTTCTTAAAGGGTTAAGGATGCCGACCTCTAAATGCTTTGCAAAACGGTAGTTTACTACATAATGCCGGATATAAACTAACGACAATCAATACATATTCTTCATTTCTGAAAACTAGTGGAGTAACGCCTTCCATCTATGAAAAAAAAAACACTAGTAAAATATTGTCATCTGTCAGCTTCTCATATCTCTAATACTTTAGAATATTTCTATTAGTGATTGGAAATGTAGAAAACAGCACCTTTTCTTTAGTAGAACTTTTAGGTGACCCTCATATTTTATTATACTATAAAACAAATATCGGAAAGATTTTTGTATATATTAGCTCACTGAAATCGCAGTCTGCAATCGACTAAATCCCACTAAGTCCGTTTAAATCTGAATCATTATCCTTATCTGAGCCCAGTTCTCTAATAATGTACTCAAAAACTCACAAATGAATGACACTTGATTTCCTCCAAGCACCGCTTCCACAGAGGCGATTGCTAAGATGGGATATTTTTTCCAATTAAAATTTGTGTCGACGGCCTGGTCCCGGACTTATAATAAAATGCAGCAGTCAAGAGAGCCGGCGAAATGAAAGGGCACCATTGTCTACAATAAACAGGCGACTGCTCTTATGAAATAATAATGCGCACTTGCCTCCATAATACGTTCTACTAGGCATATAATTCGATTCATGTTGTTTTGCACTGCCATAATAATTACTGCAACGGCTTTTTTTGTTATCGTTATTATTATTTTTGTCGAGTACTGCGTAGCTAGTGGCATTACGGTCTTTCCTGATGATTACTGAGGGTGGTGTTTCCGTAAATCCGTTGGCTTTTGTTTGATTCAGAAAAGTTTAAAATATCAAATCTTTTTATGAAGGTAATTTTATACATTTCCTGAATCGTTTTGAATTCTTCGAACTTTTTTAATGGCAATTTTATTTAATAATTTACAGGGTGAAATTTTGTAAGGGAAAGTACTTTCGTATATTTAACCAACGACTCATCACGTTGTTTTAAGGAAAAAAACTTCCTAGTGGTTCCTAATGATTCCCGAGAAAAAAAAATTGCAAAATTACTAAATCACCAATCGAAAAGCCATAATAAGGATTAATATTTACAGCAAATATGTGTAAACGCATATTTAGCAAATATTAATTGGCTATTACTTAACCAATAAACTACAAATAAACTAATAAACATTGTTAAAATAATTTTCAAAAAACTATGAATCATGTCATAAATCAGCCAATATCGCACGGCATTATCAGCGGCAACGTCGCAAACAATGATATTTGAACATTATGACAAAAAATTACTTCAGTGTAGGTCATTTAGTGACCGTGTAGGTGGATTTAAGTTCGATTTAAAATCAAAAATATATCGTGTACGCGAATATTATTATATACTTCGTATTTACGGAGATTCTCTCCAAACTTCCGAAGGGGTTAGGCATTTTTACGGACAATGATATCCAGAAACACCGCTTCCAGCTCGGCAAACAATTGTTCAAGTTTCTCGAAAGACTTTTGGATACAAGTAGTATGGTTTCAAAATTTTTAAAATGTGGGCGGCAGAGAGAAATTAGTTCTGAAGTTGAAGAACACATTTTGCATCTTGCCGAAAGGGATTCTATCAGAAGTACTCGAAATGCTGCACGATAAGGTTTGGATTGTACCTTGAACACTAAAAGTACAAGTACTCTACTCTTATTATGTACAAAGGGTATAAGCACTCTAACCCGCTGATTTTTCACATCGACAAAAATATTGTGAATGGTTTATTTACCAAAACCGAATGAATCCAAATTTTGTATTTAATATTTTATCAACCGACGAAGATTCGTTCATAAGGAATGAGATGATAAACACTTTGAATGATGTGATCCTTAAGGTGACGTGAATTGTTCAAAAGGTGTTCTAGCGTAAAAAATTAGTGCTAGCAATTTCAACTAGCAATTTTAAATTGATTCATTTAAAAATTGATTTAATTTTTAAATTAATGTTCAACATTAAACGACAATAATGTGTAAGTTTTCGTTTTTATTTTGTAACAAAACAAACTAAATTTGTACTGAATCGTATGGAATAAATGGCTAAAAAAATATTATATTTTATTTTAAAATAAAACCTTAAGGGGCCAATGCAACAAAAACTTAATTATTTCGATGAAAATTAACACGACAATCCAAATATCAGTTGGCTACGTTGCCAACTGTTAAGAAATTTCGGACCTTTTCTGAAAAGATTTGACCTGTTTTTCGGGGAAATGGTTGCATTTTGGATATTTCTTTTCATTCAAAGTATTGTCAAGGATCGTTGATCAAATTTCCTAAAATACTTTTCCTTGCACCCTGTATACAATGAACTACATTCGAGCCACGACAGTCATACCAAAAATGATATATAAAATGCGTGATGTAGTTTTAAATGATTCCGTCATAAAAATTCGTGACATTGAGAAAGTGGAATGAAATTTATTGGGGTAATAGTTACAATTTTTTCATAATAATGTCAGTTAAAAAGCTTTCCTCAAAATGAAAATGCAAGTAAGGTTGTTTCATAATTGATGGTTCGAATGTATTTAATTGAAATGGGGAATTTTTCAATAAATAATTAGTAATTATATAGGGTGATCTACCTATAACCGGATGTTTTTGGTGTGGAACTTGTACTCTAGTAGATGTGGACCTTTTTCTCTAATAATGCATGAAGTGTTTGGAGGAAACGAAGATTTGACCGTCATTTGACCGTTGAGTGATAAAGCTCATTTCCATTTAATTGAAACAGTTGATAAACAAAACTGTCGATTTTGGTCTTGACCTAGAAATCCATGTGAGTTGCACCGGAGACACTACACAATTCAAAAAGGCAAGATGTCAAGAATGGCTCCAAACGTGTGGTCGTGAAGATGGCCATCACGTAATTGACATTATTTTCCGCACTTACGAATTGCACTAACTATTTTTATGTTGGTCAATAAGAATTCATGGAGAGCTTCTTTAGAAACGTCGATTTTCAGTTCCTTGTGTATTAAACTATATATATTATATCATTTATAATATATATATATATATATATATATATATATATATATATATATATATATATATATATATATATATATATATATATATATATATATATATAATACTCACTCACTCACTCACTATATAATAAAAAAGAAAAGTAGAAGGAAACAAATAAATTGAAGGCATTCAGTCGACCGGTTTACGAGATGTCAAAGGTAATCACGGACTACAAGACGGGGTGTTACGTAACCCCAGTGTGTTTGCGAGTAAATCTGTTTTAGTATTTACTCAGCCAGACTATTAACATTATTTTTAACATTTGCTCAGCACGCAAGGTTTTTTAATAATTAGCAACATTATTTTTATTTATATACACAAGTTCAAAATAAGGTCATGCAAAATGAAAATCACAGTTAAGTTTACAAATATAGTTTATAATATTATCATAATTATTCATGATAAAAGTACAAATTTACTCATCAATAATCTACATAGTATAGTGACTCATAAATAGATGCATTTAACATTAAATTTCTATTGTAAATGCTGAACCGAAAATCTTAAAAATCTACATTAAAATTGTCTAACAATATATTATTTTAGGCGAAAGAGCAATTCAGATACGACAAAATAGTATACAACACAAATGTATTCAATAAATTGATTAACTCCCAACTTTGGTTTGGAAACACCATAACAAAAAACCCTCAAACTCACAAACCTCCCCAATATTGCTTTGAATGATTCTAATATTCTATCCAGCTTTTCTAAAGTACTTGAGTGATCAAAAATAAAGTGACTTTTATTTAAAACATTTTCGCGCTTTATGTATCGATATAACCATTTGTTTTTTAAGTTTGTATGATTGTTCTTGATATTTGACGGAAGTTTCCTATTATTTCGTTTGTTAATTTCGAAATTATAACGTTTTTAGTAACTATTAAAAATTTTTATCGCCAAATTTTAAAAATGGATACATTTTTTTGATTTACCAGAAGTCCGGTGTAAAAACTGAAGTATACATCTGATGTTTCATAGCATATCAAGTATATATATTATTATAAATAAAATATCAATATTCCCAATGATTCTCCAAGTGCCCCAGTGATATCATGTGGTGAAACGGCATCAGTGAAATAGTATTTTATCTGCATTTCGTAGTTTAATCTCAAAAGGTTTTATTTACAATCAGTAAGAAAACTCCATAGTCATATTTATTTACATGAAATATTGTCGTGTTTGCCTTAAATTGATTCATAACATTTAGGAAACCGCTTATGTTTATTGAATAGTTTATTTTTATTCTTAATTACGATTCATTACAACAACTAATAATTTCCTAGCACTTTGCGAACCAATGGTGTATGGTAAGGGAACAAATTAAATATTTTTCATTTATATCATATAAAATAATATCTGGTAATGGCGCTAAATCAACATCTCTTTCCATTAATATAAAATTGTACTTTTTCATTTTTCATTTTTTCGTTTTCCAATTTCAATTTCATTCTTAAAACAGCTCTAAACAGGAAAAAAATATGTTTTAAATGACCTTTAAAATGTCGATTGCAGAAACATATAATAACTATAAAGTTTAAATACCAAACTAACCAAGTTCGAGTGTTTGATCAAGACCAGGTTAAAACATTTAGTTTACTAAACAGATTTCAGCTCTTATGTGTACGCGAAAACGTATTCTACATGAGCAATAAACATAAATCAACATATTAGTGAATACCGTAAAATTAACAGTATATCAAGCCTTGTAATGTATTCTACCAAATTTTAGTTTGAGTAAAAGGCAAAATCGACCCAAAACAGATTAATACCTTGCTGAATTTTTCTGTAACGTTCTATGAAGGAAGATTAATTGCATTACAAGGATTAATTCCAAAACAAGAGACTAATGTAATCGTGAAATGTGTTTGGCCTCTTGAAATTGTAAAGCCCAGCCATCTAACAGTAGAGAAACCAACTCAATATTTTGAACGCTATATTATCAGTCATTTGCAAGGATTGTTATTATTGCGTTATGAAATTTAATAGCTGTAGATCTACTGAATGTACAGAGTGGGACAACTTTTAAACGAAACAAGAGAGAATATTTTTTCTATAATATGTTAATTTCGTTTATAAATGTTGTGCTAATTAATTTTTGCAAAAAATGACAATCAAATCTGATTGTTAGCAGCAATGCAACTTGATACCTTTTTTAGCACATTTTTCATATTTGTACGAATTTTTGAAATTGCTCGAATAAATGATAAATTGTCGTTTTATGAGACATCGACCACTACGTTCTTTTAACTCTTATTGCTCCATGATAAAACTTGCACGTCTGCACTACACAACACCCAAACTCCAACTCTCAACTCAGTCAAGTCAGGTTACAACACGAAAAAAATGGTGCCAAAACAAAATGGTTGCGTGATACTTGTCCAATTTTTATCAAACTTGTACAAAAACCACTTTATTTGAAATTCGGATTTAATCATGGCCTGTCATAGCCTGCTAGCACTAACCTCATAAAACTAATTATTATCACTATATTCTTTTCTTTTATGATTACGTTACTTACATTTAATACAAAAGTATGTCTTTTTCCTAGTAGTGGATTTATATTTTGTTAATAAAATATATATGCAGATACAGAATCCATTTTTTATGAATCTATCAAAGTCGCTAATTTCCCTATCGGTAAACGAAGCGATCACCTTACCCTCATTCGAAGCCATTGTGAGACCCTTCCATAATTAATTTTGACGGTTTTGTTGTAATCAATAAAGCAAACACGGCGGTTGGTGGTGGAGCGAGGCGTGAAGACATTGAATGGAGCCGTGAACGCGAACGTATTGTGTTGGTCGTCCCCGGAATATGAAACATGATTTATGAGCCATGAGCCAACCGCAGTTCGGGGTAATTAACTTCCCGTTTAAGGGCGCTCGGATTATCCATTATTAACCTCCTACCACCCTCCCTCGCTCTCTCCATTGCTCACCACCTCCAGCCCCTACTCCCAGCCTGCGCGTTTGTGCTCGAGCCGAATCTCATTATAGTCGTTATGGTACAAAAGCGGTACGCGGATAAACAAAAACTATGGTGTTAATGATAAGCGCGTAATGGAGATTGTTTGGGGCTTTTATCGCGTGATGTAATGAATGGCGGAACTGTAGTTTTTGAGCTAATTGAATTCAGCCAATAACCATATTCATTGCACGCACTAACTTATAAGACTTTTTAGTGATTATCTATTTGTCATGTTTCAATAAGTTGATCAACACTATTTAATCATATAAGGTTACTAATGATGTAATTTCAATAATCACAATTAAACTAAATAATATTTTTTATGTAATTTTATAGACTGGAAATCTTTATCAAAAATTTAATTCTGGACTGACAATAGAATGTCTGAGTTGAATGTCTACACCGTACTACTAAATAAATCGACCTATATTTTAAAAAGGCAAGCATAGTAGACTTATAAAATGCTGTTTCCTATTTTATTTGTACTTTACATTTGTACAATACATATTTCTTCTATATATTTCCATATAGATATTTATTATATTTTTCTTCCATAATAAAATGTTTACGTCAATCATTTTCACGGGTATTTGTGTTTACACTTGCTAAATATTCTTTTTAATCTCAATTAATTGTTAATTGTAGTTTTTAATGTCAGTATTTTTACTCTAATAGATCATGTATATAGTATATTATTTTATAATATATTATATACACTTTTCCGGGTGTGTTCCATAGCAAGGCCGAATGGGCAAGGTTGTTAACCGGCTTTCGTTGAGTATGACCAAAACACTTATATATTTCTTTTGATTTCTTCATTTACATCTTTTTGTCCAGTTATTACTCCAGTTATTACATTATATACTCTACCACCTTTTCATTTTTCCAACGAATTCCCCTCTGTCTGTTCTTTATTGTTTCATAAATTACTGTGTCTTTCATAATCAGAAAAAATACTTGCGAAAGTATGCAGTCTTTTTCGACTCCGGTTTTAGTTTTATAGACAATTCTATCTAAGTTGTATCTAACATTGATATTCTGTATACCGTTCTTTGATTACTGGAAGTATTTTTTTCCGGAAGGCTTTTTCTGTTGCAATCGAAATGCTATTTACTGAAATACAATCTATTTACTGAGTCAATTGCTTGTTAATAATCAATAAAAAGTAGTTGAAAAAGTGAGTTATATTCAACAGGTTTAAGCAATTCAAGTATTGATGTTATCTATTCATGAACAGCCGTGTTGAAATTCACTTTACTATTTCCTTATTTTTCCATCTAGAACATCATTAATTTGATTTAATGCTAGCAGCATTCATTACCGTAGTGCCCCTCGACTTTTCACATCTTTGAGTATCACCTTTCTTTGGTATCGAAAATATGATTTTTGCAGATTTTTTGAATGAATTGAATTAACATGTTGATTGTTAGACTCACGCCGATCTTGAGTGTATCTGACATAATCAGACTATTCCCCACTGCTGTTCCGTTTTTTCGTTTCTAGTAGAGCTTGGATCACTTCTAATGAGGAAATATTATTGATAATTAACAACTCGGTTGTATCAAAGTCTTGCGAGAGTTGTATAGCTTCATTATTTATCTTCCTGAACTCCTCAAAGTATTCACACCATCGTTTAAACGATTCTTTTTAAGAATGTATATTTATTTTGTTCTTGTTTCCTGTTGGTTGAGCAATATTTGCTATATATTTTGTCTGCGACAGCTTGAACACTGGCAGCCAGTTGTTCTAATTTTATTTCGTTGTCATTTTTCTACTTTTCTTGAATGTTTTGCTGCATTTTGCATATTCTTTTTGTATTTTATTTATTTTATTTTCATCTCCAAAATTTGGCATTGTCCTTTGAATTTCTCTACTTTCTTCAATTTTTGCCTCCTCTCATTACGCATCCACTCAATATTGCCATTTCCTGAGTTTTTGACTTTTGTCTGGAGTTTCCTGTAGACATCTCTTTGACCTTCTGCCACAGTCCTTCAGTTATTTTTAAAGACCTTTACTATTTCTTTCTGTCTACTCTTATCTAATTTATTCCGATATGTATTATTTATTCGTATAATATATAATAGTAATAAACAATGATAAACATAATATATAAAAATAAATCTTCCAGCCTATTCCACAAAAAGGATTCTAAAAACTTAAGTTTGATGAAATATGCAACCGCTATGTACATTACCTCAAATTCGCAGGAGCTATTCAATTTTCATTAGGTTACAAAGAATATGTTCCAACAATAAAATTCGTAAGAAGATTTCTTCTACATGACAGCTCGAATCAATTTTGCATCATTTTTCATAAGGAAATTCACGATAAAGCGCCATTGAGGAGCTCTCCAAACAATAACTGATATTATATTTTGGAAAAAGTGAGCCATTTATTCCATTTTTATTCTATGAATATTTTTTTAGAGGAAAATATATTATTCGTCATATTATTCAAAACAAGCCCAGATCGAAGCTCTCTCATTCTTTCGTAGTGATTTTTTTCGTGTTTTACATTTTACATTAAAATCGTGTTTCACATTAAAATAATTTGCATTGTCTGAGAATAGATGACTTGTCCAACTTTCTGCAAGATCGCTTACAATGTTTTAAAGGTTCCTGATGTTTCACAGTTCCAAAAGTATCCGGATGTGAGAATTCCAGAAGAATTTGGATGTTCAGTTTTCTTTTTTATTTTATCATATTCTACCTCAATGTAATGATTTCTTAGGTAGATTAATATTTTATTCGAATAATTTTTATTTTATTTTGATTTTCAAACATAATTTTACACGACGATATTTATCAATTTTAATGGAGTGGAAAACGTTTTAAATAAAGATTTATTTAACTTTACAGCAAATTTTAGAATAATTGCAGCCATTCTATATAAATTTTCTAAATAAGCTTTAATTGTAACACATTTTCCTTCCATGAATTTGAAATTTATAATAATGAATTTGATAACTATTGCCTTTAGTAATAATTTGCATTTGTGTTGTTACGCAAAGAAAATTCTAGTAGTTATGTGTTTCTGATTATATCATATGGCAACTTTCTGGGAATCACTATTTTGCATCATTGTGCTGTTTGGTAACAAGTTTCAACAATTACAATCGATGACTATTATATAACATCAATTAACTTAATATATCATTAACATTAGACATTGAAACTAATGTACATAACCATACCCAAGTAAGAAATGAAAAAATTTATTTTGAAAAGTTAATAATTATCTCTAACATAGAACAAAACATCTGGGGCCTTATTCAATCTTCGTTGTTTATCACTTTTTTTTTTACATAATCTCCTAAAAGCGCTATGCAGTACAATACATTTGGTGTACCAACGATGAAAGACTTTGAGGTCTTTGAACAAAAAAAACTTTTCTTGCTATGCCAAGCACGTATTCACAACAAGAATAGAGAAGCTAAACAAATTATTTTTAACCAGCGTTGTTAATATTATCGAAATGCAACTCTTGAATGAACTGAGGCGTTACTCTGGTAAAATGATACGCCTCGGCTCAATTTTTCCCAACTTTTTTCTTTTATTAATTCGCCAAATTTCATTCAATTATATAAGCGATAAACTGAGGTATTATCGATTGTCAGTTATATTTATCACATGGTTTCATTTTTATTATCGATAAAAGCAAGAAACTTTTGTTTATTTAGAAAAATGGAAAAGAGTTTTGAAAGGTTATTAAACACTTATATTTAAAAGGCTTAATACCGAAGGAGATTAAAGTTCAGTTGGATGAAGTTCATGGCACGTCCGCTCCTGTGTTTGTAACTGCTTATAATTTGGTAAATGAGTTTAAACGTGGCCGTACATCCACAAAAGATGAACATCGTTCAGGACGTCCAGTGGAAGTGATTACTCCCGAAATGATTGACAAAATCCACGACATGGTTTTAAGTGATCGACGAATCAAAGTGCGCGAAATAGTTGAGGCCACAAGCTTATCGCAAGGTACAGTGTTTTCAATTTTGCACGAAAAATTGAGTGTGAAAAAAATTCGCCAAGATGTGTGCCGCGTTTGCTCTAAGTGGAGAATAAACGCAATCGTATGGTCGACTCTGGGATTGTTTTGGCGCAATCCTGATGAGTTTCTGCGTCAACACATAACTCTGGACGAAACATGGATTCACTACTACACTCAAGAGACAGCGGAACAATTAAAACAGTGGGTTTTTGATGGCGAACGGACTCCGAAGAAGGCGAAGACGGTGAAATCGGCCGGAAAGGTTTTGGTCACAGTTTTTTGGGATGCACGCGTAATCATCTACACCGATTACTTGGAAATACAAAAAACAATAACTGGAGAGTATTATGCATCGTTATTGCAAAATTGTCAATTGTTGAAAAGGAAAAAGATCCTCTTCCATCAAGACAATGCATGAATGCACACCTATATAGTTTCAATGGCCAAAATATGGAATTAAAGTTCGAATTAATACAACATCTACCGTATTCACCGTATTTGGACCCTAGTGACTTTTTTATTTCCGAACTTAAAAAATGGCTCCGCGCATAACGGTTCACGAACGGTTCATCGAACGAGGAGGTCATCGCCCAAACAGATGCCTGTTTTGAGGATCTTCCAAAATCTTACTTTTTAAACGGTTTAAAAAAGTTGGAGAAATGGTTGCAAAAGTATATAGAGCTAAAAGGAGATTATGTTGAAAAATAAAAAAATCTACTTACAATAATTTGTTTTTGTATCTTTTTCTATGTACTTATTGAACGACCCTCGTAATGTATAAGATGCTTTTTCATTTCATTTTAAAGATTGCTTAGAGGATTGGAAAAAATCCAATAACATGTGAATAATTTTAAATATATTAATTAAATTCGAACATATTTACGTTATATATATTAAATTGTATATCAGTTTGAATCATTTGCTACTGATACCAACATGGTTAGAGAAACGCACGTCGATAAGTTTAAAAAAGTGATTTTGTGTTCAGTGGTAAATCTTCTTCGATTTTTAGTATTTCACACCCAAGATTCCAATAGAAGAATTAATATATTAATTAAGAAAACATGTTTGAATTTAATGAAACTAAATATTTAAATTAAATGAAGTAGAATCATACTTCTTAATATTAATATCGAAAATTTCCTGGTAAACAATAGAAACTGGTTATAATATATAATTCTGCATCGAATAATGAAGCAATCAAAATGCATAGAATATTCATAATATGGATGACAATTTAATGCTTCTGGAACTCATTTTTATCAATGTTTTGACATTCTGATGGCAATATATTCAAGCCAACAAATATCTAGCGAGATGACACTGTCACTATTTTCATGCGGAAACAGCAAAACATTTTTTTCTAATTGAACGTCCAATAACAGTTCGAAACTGTCCGGGTACAAGTTTTTCAAATCGCAATAATACAAATCATTGTGACCCTGCGAATAAACAACGATGTAACGTCAGTGATTGGCACGATCCGCGGAATTCCTACTTTTAAAATAGAACGAAATTATTTTAAAATATTAGCTTGCATTTTATATTTAGAGAGTTCATATAAAAATATTAGGCACTTGTATGACGCAGAATAGATTTATAAATAATACGTAACCGTTACTTAACAGAAGGCGGGTACTAGATTAGTTGAAAATGATTGGTAAAACCTCCCTGAGCGGAACCAAAATGAAGAAACTATTAATACTGTTCTATTAGCTGTCCCTTGCCCAATATTTTTCCTTTCATCTTTTATTTATAATCAAAGGCCTAACTGATTCCAAATAACATTTTAAAATTAATCATTAATTAGGGAAGTAGAAGTAACATTTATCTAATAGACATATTTTCTAAATAATGTATAATTATAGTAGCAAATCAGTAGTAAATGTAAAATATCTCAATAATGATATCAAACATATATGTTCAAAAACAGCAAAAAATATAATTAGTTGAATTAAAACAAACAAAATGGAATAATGTTATTTTATGAGTGCTGTGAAATGATGAAAATAACGTATAATTAGTACTAATAACGCAGTTTAGAATTGCTATTCTTCAGAAATGACCACTTACGGAAATTACTTCACAAAGGGCTGTCCAATAAGAGTATTCAAAATGATAATTATAAGCGATAATCTGATAACACTAGTTTACAAATTTTAATTTATTTTTATATACCCCGAAAGAAATGTAAATAAATAGGTTAACCTGCCTTCCTTAAACCCAAAAGTGTTAGCGGAAATATTCTATCACTTCACATTTTTTTTTCTACAGTCAAATTATTTTTTCCAACTACCCTACGTGATTAAAAATTGCATATCTTCATTATTTTGGATTTTCTATTGCAAATCAAGATAAAAAGTGAATGCCTCATGTGTTTTGTGAAAGCTGTAGAATTGTTTTACTCAAGTGGTCATCAGGAGATAACTTATACCTTCCATTTGGTTCACCAATATTATAGTGAGAACCTAGTAATCATGAAAATAGCTGTTACTTTTGTGTCACGAAGACAGTGGGATATAATACAAAAAATAAGGCGAGTATTGTATATGTCGAAATTCTGTCTGTTATTAAGCCAATTTTACATTCAAAGGATCTTCTATATTCAAATATACCCCATAATTCAAGTCAAAATATACTAGAAGATGACAAAGAAAGTGATGTTGAAGTTAAATTGATTTCTAGTAATTCTGACGATAATTATAATTATCAACTAATTAAAATTAATTAATAAATTAAAATCCGTAAAGTTGTAAAAGATTCTTAGTTTGAAAGGCTTTTATCTATTAACGAAAAAGCTGCTTGGAAATTATTCAAAATGGTTATTCGACGAATTTTTGGGAAATAAAAAAAGTGACAATTATAAAGATATACATACTGTTAAGTATGTATGAACACCAGTGGAAACATTTTCATCAAGGTTTAAAGATTTTCAAATGACATCAAAAATTTTGGGATGAAAACATATTAGGGGATTACTGTTGGTCAATTATAAAAGAAATCGATTCAAACAAATATAAAAAGAAGGCGAAAATTAGCCATTTTTTATTTTTTTTATTATTCATTCTAAGATTTTTTCCATTTTTAAGTAAATAAATATTTCTAAAAGCACACGTGAGATAATTTTTTTATTATTTATTTTGGATAACTCTTACCTAAATAAACAATTATTAACAACTTTCAGCTGGGATATAAAAACTGTGTAAACTAGTGTAACTTTTATTTTATCTTGAAGAACAAATAATGCAGTGGCTGCTCGTGGGTTTTTAAAGTGGGAGGGCGTAGAAGAAGAGAGTGCTGAAGAATATTTTTTTGCTTTCTCCTTCCTCCTTTTTACTTTTCGTGCTATTGAAACCCTATACAGGAGGCGAACCAGGAAAATGAGTTAAAGGAAATAAACTGAAAGGAAATAAAATATGGTGTTTTGCTCTGAAAGTTTGGTTACTATAATAAACGCCCTCCCTCACGAGCCACCATTGAAATAATGGCATTATATTATGAAAATAATGTTGTTCAAATGTTCTCGGCTTCGACTGGTGGAATGCATTCTGGAGACCCAAATTTCGATTACTCTTTCACACATAACGCGTAGTATATTTTCAATGGTAACCTAAATTTTTAGTTTAAGATTAAGAATTGTTCGAGGTTTACTTCCGTAAACCAGAGATTTAACAGAACCGTACAGAAAAAATAATCGGAGGGCATGAGATCATATAATCTTGGCGCCCACTATATTAGCATTTCGAGAAGTAACTCATCCAGGAAACTTTTCTTGCAACAAATCGATTGTCTGGTGAGATGTGTGACAAGTCGCAGGGTTTTGTTTAAAGAAAGCATAGTTTATATCCACATTTTCAGTTCATGCAAAAGACATTCCGTTAACACATTTCTATAGAGTTCACCATTAATACTAACAGGATTTCCATCATCGTCTTAAAAAAGATGGTCCTATCACTCTGTCAGCCCAAGAAACCGTACCAAACAGTGACTTTCCGAGGATGAAAAGGTACCTCTTGAATCACTTGCGGATCGGCCTAAATCCTGCAGTTATGTTTCCACAAACCCATTTCACCAAAAATGCGCTTTGTCGGAAAAGATTTTTTTGGTGGGGGTCACCTTCCAAATTTCTTTTCTCGCGCCTTTGAGTCATGAATATTTTCGTGGTGAATTGCCGCAATACGCTGAACACAGCAGTTTATGAACGACATTTACAATTCAAACAATGTTACCGCTATTATGTTTCAAAGTTCCGACACGATAACTCTTTACATACCAAACAAACCAAACCAAAACCAAATAACGAAATCTCATTTATATCCCCGAATAACGATGTAAAATATTTAAAATTATTTTTTTTAAATTGTCTAAAGGATTTTTTTTATTTGAAGCATTTCTTTTTTATATGATTATACTTATCGACCTTTGTTCCTCCGTAGGATAATAGGATATATGACGTTTGTCACATGACTTTGAAATACGCCTAATTTGAAAAATGATGATTCAATGCTATATCTCGACTCTAATGTGATGTTCATTACTTCTAAAAATAGAAAACACAGATGCAGTTTTAAGCATTGATTATATTAGATGAGTTTAATCCAAATAGGAGGGTAGTCAGAAGAGTTTCCAGCCTCAACATGAAGTTGGTGTTATTCGTCACAAAATTATTCTTGTAAAATAATTGTGCATGCATGGAACGATAACCTTGAAAATTTCGGCCATATTAGATGCCTAGTTGTTGATGTCATTTATGTCAATCGATGTTAGTATTTCTGTAAAGATGGAAAAAATCGAATATCGAGACGTCATTATATTCTTGCATTTGAAAGGAATATACTTACGCAAATTAAAGCGGAGATGGATGGTATTATAACGCCATATTTATGTTGAGGCTGGAAACATTTCAGACTACCCTCGTACATGAAAAGATATTAATGTGGACACAGATTTTAATTTGAATAGTTGTATGAAATATATGATAGTTGTATGTTGTGTCTCTGAACATTTCTACCCCTTGCGCACTGTTTTTTTTGAGAATCATCTTCCACTGTAACCTGATCGCTTGGTGATTTATAAAACACACCCCGTTCAGAAACTCCTTCGAAGTATCTTATTATACTCTCAGTTTAAAGAAAAATACTTTTTAGTATTTTTATAAAGTCGATGCTTTTAATCAATTATGTAGTAATATTGTTGGATATTGATTAATAAAGTTAGGAGGTTTAGGAAATTATAAATTTAACTTTTTGATAATTTTGCTTCCGAAACATTTGATGTTAAAAAAATATAACGAGTCCTTCACATAGGAATTCGTATTGAACTCCCTCTATGCCCTTTTCACTAACCGAGCTAATATCATTTAGGGCTTGTTAACTATTAATTGAAATGAAATAATGAAATACCTGTTATTGTAAAGTTCTTATAAGTTTATTTATGTTAAAATCCTATTATTTTATTTTGGGTAATAATAAAATTGGTTTGTCTAAAACCTTATAACATTATTTAATACAATTTTAATACAATACTCACTATGGGGAAACTACATGAAATAGACAAAACTGTCTTCATGACTATCTAAAGCAGTACACCCTGGCATCAATGTATTTTTAATGACCAAAATGGATGAAGAGTCGAAACTATTCCTAATAATGATATCAATCTATTTTTCTGAATTATGACGGCGGCCACGTAAATAATTTTTGTTTTAGTAATGTTTAAACAGAAATCCTACGTTGTAAGTTCATATTATTATGGCATATCTCTGACAATTCTGATGTTATTTTCCCTTAAAAACAAGATACACATGTGTAGTTTTAAAACTAGCAATGATCTAGTGACCATCGTCATCACTGAGTAATTGCAACATTGATTGATTGATTCCCACACGCGTAATACTTTGCTGTTCCATTAAATATTGTGGAACTCCAGGCAAAATATTTTAACTTTGACTTTTTCGTCAACGATGATTTACTTACAAACCAGAATCGTTGCGAAATTTTCTTAAACTTCGAAAGGTTACTCATACCTGTACTTGTATTAGGGTGGTACAGATAATTTCTGTTTGATAAACCATATTTACATCAAATTTTAAAATTCATTAATCTGTTGATGTTATAAAATAGCATATAAAGCAATATTTTTGTAGGTCATGTTATAGCTAATATATTCCTTTTTCATATCTCGTTTTATTTACTTTTAAAGAGTTGAAAAATTGTTTTTGTAATTGTAGAAAAATCTATTTGTTACTACTAATTTTAAAGTCATATGTTTAACTATAGAAGCAAACCCATCAATCAGCTTTCTCAAATTGTCTCCAGAATTCAATATTTCAGTCAATATTCATCATTATTGGTATTTTATGATTTAGGCCAAAGTGAGCGAAATCTGCTACATGACTTGACTAAATTCTAGCTCAGCTGAAGGGTGATTTTTTACTACTGTGTCCGACGAGAGCTTCTGATAGGGGTACTGTACCTGCAAATCTGTGTCCCAATAATCTGATAAATCATCGTAGAATGTTTAATATCAAAGCAACGCTTGCAAATTGTCGACATTTATTATCAAAATAAGTGTTTTGTGAGCCACACTTATAGAGGACTTCGTGATATATTCGTCGAATTATCCACAAATTTCGAACGTGTTTCATGCTACTCGATATTAAAACAAAAACAAGACTAAACTATGCGTTCCAAAGAAAATATCGCCGCTGTTGCTGGCAGTGTTGATGAAGATTTAACGAAAAACAAAATTTATCAATTCGTCGCCGTTCGCAAGAAGTTGGGCTTTTGCGCTTATGCGGCTTACTAGACTACCTATTTAATTCCGAATTTGAATTGTATTGATCTGGAGGAGATGTGGTTCTAATAGGACGGCTTCTCATTTCAGACAGTCAACGCAATAATCATTTACTGAGGGAACAATTCGGTGAAAAAATTATTGCCGATATAATATATATCCGAAGAACGGACCTGTTAATTGGCCACCAAGATCAAGTGATATAACGCATTTAGATTATTTTCATTTAGAGTTATGTTAAACATTTGATCTATGCGGATTAAATATTGATGCCTTGGAAGTCAACGTAACTCGAACAATTGCGGACATAAGATCCCAATTGCTTGAGAAAATGGTCAGAAATAAGATTAACAGAATGCGCTTCATGGCACAATTAAAAGTAGCCGCGCGTAGTTTCAAGACATCTAATTGGGACAAGGTAAAATTTGGACGCACTAAAAAATCACCCGATGTGTATTAATCCCTCTCGAAAACAGCTCAAAATTACTAGAAGAATATTTCATTCACTGAATAATGGTTTTTAATGAAACAAGCCAATGGTTAAACCCCAGATAAAGGACTAAATCTGTGTCTGTATGTTTGGTGAACTTGGGAAAGCGTAATCTACTTTTATCTATTTCCAAACATTGAAGGTATTGAGGCAAATCTTTGTTGTTTGCAACCAAATATATATGGACACTACACTCGATATATCCAACTTTCATCAACACAATCGCACAAATTCTTAAACAATTCTTGGAAAAACTGCACGAATTCGATGCAATTGGGATTCTACCATATCCATCATGTAACTCAGACCTTAGATATTTTTATTTGTCTCAGGGACAAGGACCTAATAACTCTTCTTTTAATTATTTTTTTCTAGGTATTCTGTCTATAGTATATGTTTTAAATAATTTACTGAAACATTTAGTGTAAAAATGAGACATCCTAAGGTTGCGATGTGTAATTGGCGATTAACAAATGGGAAATCTTACCATGCTATAAACATACAGCTATTAATTAGAATGTTTAATTTCTCATGTATAGGTAAGTCTTGAAAACTTGTTTCGTGATAACATCTCTCTCATTTACGAAAAAGCAACTAAACCTGCCGCCATTTTGTTATTAAAGCTACCGTGGCCTGCAGACTATTTGCATTTAAATGTAGTTATTGTAACGAATCCAATTTCAATTACGGCGAAACTAACAGGACTCGCTGTTGATGTTTCTGAATACGATAGAACGTGATTGCTAAAATATTACAGAAAAAAAATCACAATGTCGCATTTAGGCGTTCAATAACTGAACGAATCAGTTAATAAATTCCAATAAAACCTTTTAAAGTCGACGGGAAAATTACCCCAAAGAAAATACTACAATTAAAGACCAAGATTCTCCATAAAACCAACATTAAAATTGGGTGGTCCTTAACTACAAATCGATAAATTTTAAATGTATAGTTCGTCGGTACATAATAGCGTAATTTACTAAAGTTGTCAGTTAACGTAAATAAATTTACATAAATATTTTGATTAACTCGGAAATCGAGCTTTAGAAAAGTACTTTCCATTGTTTCTTTGTTGTTTTTGTAACAATAAACAGTATCTCTTTTATCTAATAGTTTTAAATCATCCGGACTTTATTTGAAACAGAAAAACTGACTGGTTTGTGATGTGATTTAGTTTCGAGGAATTAACAGGATTCTTTAAATAAACAACTCTGCAGGTTTATTTTTGTGTATTCTTTTCGTCGTTTAATTTATGTCGAATTTAAAAAAAGGAGAAAATATTTTCTCTAATAGTTCAGTTGATCTGCATATATTTTCAGATATATGTGCAGTATAGATTTAAAGATCTATAAATTGATTGCACGCCTTTGTTTTTTCAACATTTCTTCGCGGAAAGAGAAATCTACAGAAATGTTCTGCAAAATAATATCAATTATTGGTATACTACATCTTTTAACCAACTCATGAATACTAATCTAGAATCTAATAAATCATTTTTTCGGATTTCGTTGTCAGTCAAATGTTGACTTCGTTGACAGCCAGATAGAGCAATATATTCGTAAAATACGTTACGTAAGTACAAATTTTACGTCTCAACTGAGTCTGAATAGACCGATCCTTTAGCAAACACCGTCTTTTTTCCCCTTTTCAACATGTCGAGCATCGTCATATTACAAAATAACTTACCTCCTTTCCTTCGCATCTACCAGGTGTGGTGGTTAATGATTCTTATTTTTTTAAAGAGATGGCGCTGGAAACAAGGGTCGTTCACAGTCGAATCTCTTATGTCATTTTGTTGCTATGACACTACCTTTCAAAACGCCTTTGATGTTCAAAAGATTTCGAGTTAGCGTCATATTTTTTCATGTGGTATACAGTTTCAAACCAAATAAAGGGCATTTATGGCGCGTACTGCTTTTCTTGTTCAATCGAAAGAAAAACGTGTGAAAACTATCGTATACTTGTGGAAATTTAAGGTGAAAATTTCCCAACGCTTGTGGGCATTGATCTGGACGATTTAAAAGTGGTGATTTTGACTTGAAAGACAACGAACGCCCAGGTCAACCGAAAAAATTGAAGATACCGAATTGCAAGCATTCTTGAAAGAAGAATCAATGCAAACTCATCAACAACTGTCAGAGAGATTAAATGTTGGGCACCCAAATATTTGTGATCGTCTGCATGCTATGGGAAAGATTTCATTGTGGAAACTCAAAACGCAGAAAATCATGGGTTGACCCAGGACAACCATTAGCATCAACACAAGACAATGCTGTGCATTTGGTGGTATCAGAAGGGTGTCGTGTACCATGAGCTTCTAAAAGCAGGTGAAACAATTAATATCGTTCGCTACCGCCAACAAATGATCAATTTGAACTATGCATTTTTTGCCAAACCCACCATACTCACTATACCAGACACCTTCCGACTTACACTTGTTTTCATAGATATCTCGCGTACTTTGCCTAAAACACCTCAACAATTTCGGAGATGTCGAAAAATAGCTTGATGACTGGACCACCTCAAAACATGTACGGTTTTTCTGTGAGAGCATACAGAAGTTACTAGAGAGATGGGACAAATATGCAGCTAGTGATGGCCGCATATTTTGAATAAACCAATTTTTACTTTTTTCCAAATTAAACGTTATATTTTTAAGAAAATATTAAGACAATTACACCTGGTATAAGACTTTTGTAACGCATTGCTCAAGTGGATAAGCTATTATTGATAGTAAGGCTAAGATTCTGCAACTCATAACATCCATATCCCATCAGATACTCACCATCGCATTTGTATATGGATCGTTAATTGGTGACAAGAATTCACTAATAATTTTCTGTAAAGCATAAAATGTAACGACACCAAATTTATACTAATTTATATATATTTTTTTTGTTTATTTTGTATATTTACATATTTGTAATCCAATTTGTAATACATATTTGTAATATATAAAATAAACAAAAAATAAAATGAATAATAATATAAAAAAACAATAAACATTACTATCTCATTCCACAGAATTTATTCAACTAAAATTACTTGGTACCTCTGCAGTAAAATAAACTCAAAAGAATACAGATACAGAACTAGATGATTCTAAAAAGCATGTTCAGGGTAGAAACTTCTTTTTAATAGCCTTCCTTTAAACCTTTGCAGAATGTTACAGGTATATCATTAGTTTAGCAGAAAATTTGAACATCAAAATTTAATTGAGACTACTAAATCTTGTTTTCTATAAATTATTTCATTAGATTAATTTTAAGCAACTACTTCACTATTTTATTGTGATGTTATCACTAAATCGAATATATATTACAAATAATAAAACTATCATTTTATCATTTGTAATTTAATAATTAATAAGGATTGTATTGCAGCGAAATTGCCGCACAGTAATCTCAGTCCCTCAATTGATGTGAACGTTGTGAAATTGACTTGTTTCAGTCTTCTACAGCACCTTCACGAACTGCATCAATATTTTCTTGTAAAGACCCAAGACGAATCCAGGATTAGCTGTAAATGTAATTATAGATTAGCTGCAAAAATAACTCTTTGTTGAAATGCCAGTCATTTCGGATAATTTTCTATTTCTTACATAGGTAAAGAATCAGTTGAAAGTGATTCCAAAAGAAAAGTAATCGTCTGTGGTTACAATAATAAAGTTATTACAATTGATCCCAAATGACCAGAACATCATCGGGCGCTATTAGAATATTTTGAAAGTCCTTGGAACCTGAATTTTATGTGTACTGCCAAATGTCGCTCTTATTGTGTTAGTCGATTTTACGCAACACGTCCTCATACAAGAGTACCTCCTTTGTGCTGTTTTCTACTCAACAAACTTAAAATTTCTAGTAATAGAGGCTTATAATCAGGATATTTTTTGAGGTAAGCATACGGTGGCCATTGTAACCCAACGAGGTACTAAAACAGTTTTTAAAAATTGGTTAATAATTAAGAAAATCTTAAAAAACTTAAAAGCGAATTAGAGATTTTAAAGCGAATGGTTACAGATGATAAATAATGGATTGTGTATAATAATGCTAGGCGTAAAAAATCATGATGTAAGCACGTAGTTATCCCGTCAACCACCGTAAAAGTCAGTTTACGTCCGAAGAAAGTTATATTATGCATTTGGTGGAACCGGAAGGGAATCGTTTATAGGGAATGTTACCTGAAAACCATACTATTAATTCGGATAAATACTATTTACAACTAAGCGAATTAAAACTAGCTATCGACCAGAACGGTCTGAATTAGCCAACACATATTAAGTTCCATCGAAACAGATACAATTACAGACCACATGTGTTTTTTGCCATACGATAGAAACTTTTTTAACTTGACTGGGATGTTTTGACTCATTTTTTGTCCTCCGACTACCATATTTAGAGCGCTTCAAAACATCTTAGATGGTAAAACTTATATATGGTAAAACCGTTGGAAGTTGAAAAATCACCTGGATCAATTATTTCGCCAAAAACATCAGACCTTCTGTGAGCTCTGGTTATGTAGTTACCAAAAAGATGGAGGAAGATTATGGAACAGAACGGCACGTACTATATTTATTAAATGTAAATTTTAGTAAATACTATATTTCTTCAATTTGTTACAATAAAATGGATATACAGATAAACTGTATAAGTGTAGAACTCCTAGTTCTTAATAGACAAGTAGACTAATTTTCTCCAACTAGTGAAAATCTGTGGAGAAATACTCCCCCAAACTCCAAAAAAAAAGGACACTTCCCACCTGTTTTTGAAATACTAATTATTTCTTGTGATCATTACATTGTTGCACAGGTAGCTTGTTTCAAATAAATGAAAATATTAATACATTTTTCCTGTGGTTTTCTGATCTAGAGTTCTAAATGTTCTGTTTTATTTGTAGAGAACCTGCACATACATCCTTAACCTTACATTAACATAATATTTAAATATATTTGTATTTGTAATTAAACAGTTGTAACAAACGGTTTACATGAATAACTTGTTTTCTACATTGAACGCAACTTCAAAGAAAACATAATTCCAAATAGCATAATTACTATGTGATTATGATACCAGTGTCAAAGTTATACATTTGTTTATGAATATGTACATTTATAAAAAGGGTTCGAGGTAGTTTATAAAATTTACGAGGAAATAACACTTTGTTTCAGTATTTTCAAAATGACACTGCCATGTTTCAAATACATGCTGACTGAGCATCTCAGAACGTGAGGACGAGTGGGTTTGAAAATGCATATTTAAAAAACAAAAATAATTGATCAAGTGAAATACAATATTGCTATAAATAACAATAACGTTCAAGTAGTGGAAGAATATGTTTACTTAGGACTTAAAATCAAGATTAAGAAGGAGAACCTAACCCGCGAGATATCACGTCGAATAAACTTAAGCTTGACAACCTTTGGGAAATTTAGCCATATAATGAAAAACCCGAATATACTTATAAGCCTAAAACAAAAAACTTATGAAACGTTCATATTCCCGGTTACAAAATACAGTTTAGAGACAATGACATTGACGAAGACCAAAGACAAGACAAGACAAGACCAAGACGTACACAGGGAGCCATGGAATGGGCTATGGTTGGCGATAATATCCGCGAAAAAAATTTACATATACAAATTAGACAAAACACAAGATTAATGCAAATAAACTAGAAGGTGGTAAGAATGAACTGGCAATGGGCTGGAAATGTACCTCGTTAGCAGCCGAGTCGATGAGATACAAAAATTATGACATGAAGACCGAGACTTACCGCACGAAGCAGAGGTAGAGCACTAAAAAGATAGACAGACGACATCGAGCAAGTAGCGGGAAAAGGATAGTTTCTGACTGTCCAAAACAAAGACAGATGGAGAGGGCTTGAAGAGCCCTTTGTCCAGCAGTGGAAAGATTCAGGCTGATTTCGACTACCAATTCTTATACGAGTACATTAAGATCTTTCTTTAATATCTTAAAATCGTCTCTAAAGAACTCCATGTCAAGCGAGTCTGAAGGAAAAAAGGCGGCAAATGACAAACCCAAATGGCGTAAAAAGACATACAGAGCTATGCAGCTCCATGAGGAATCGCCAAAAAGCCCCAGTCAAAAGACAGCCGCGAAAAGCTAAACAGGTTAGACCGCATGTACAAATGCTGTATCCCCCTAACCTTAAATGCATATCATGTGAAAGACCATGCATTCCTAAGCTGGATTATTTGAGCCTCTATAAAACTCACAATCCTTCAACAATGGCTCAGCAAAATTAATAGCATAGCTGAGGTCATGTTCATATCGAGTTGACAGTATTAAGAGCATTGCCCATAGTAAGATGTTCTCCTTCATACAATTATCATAATTATTATTCTGACATATATTTTAACATGATTACTAATAACAAATTTTCTCTTTTCTTCTAGGTACGTCTATTAATTTTTGGAATACATTCCAATGAACGTCCTTGGTAAGTCTTTGTCAAAAATAATGTTTAATGAAATCAACTTTTCCATCAATCAACAAAATAATTTTTGTTCTAAGGAATTACGATTTTTATAATAATATGTTAAAAAATCCTTCAAAAAATTTAGATCTATGAGTATCTCAAGTATAAATGATATTAAAGGTAAGGGCTTCCTTTGGTGCCGTTAGTAATTGAAAGACTGACCCTATAAAGGGAGCCCAGACTAGTCTACATTTTAGATACGTAATGTAAAATCCGATAAGGAATCGCCTTAATCACGCTAGTAACTGGACTGGATAAAGCCGGATGACTTCTAAGTGGTTTTTTGCCTCCTGGCTTTTTTACGTTAGTCTTTTACCAGTCGGTATGTATCTCGAAAAACTGAAATGTTAAGCAGAAACCAAAAGTTGACAGCACAGGGGTCTTAACCAGTACGAATCAATTCCTGAAAACCATTGTTTGGAGCCGACTTTAAGCTCTTGATCTATTTAACCCTACTAAGCTTAACCTAAAAACCTTCAATAAAGAGGAATCTTTATTTAAGATTTCAGTGCAGATGTGCAGTGTAGATCCGGTCACGCGTTGCTGTGGCTAAGTTATACGTTTTAATTATATTATAGTAAACTATTCAATACAGTCAAATCATTATTTACGAATAAAGACGAAAACGTAGCCGATGTAAAAACCTACGGGGTTGAGATTTGAACCTTAGGTCATAATTTGGAAGCGATTGATAAAAATTTCGTAGAGTAGATATTAAGCACAAATCAACATACAATTTTGAATTTTATATTCTATTCATCTCACATTCAAGTATATTTTGTTATAAATGAGTAATTTGCAAAGTTCTTAGTTGATTAATTTTATAAATGACGTAGGTAACGTAGATTATTCATTATTATTTTGAATTATAAAAGATTGCAGTTTTAATCTAATTCAGGGCTAATCGGTACACAATAGTTTTGGTTAACCTGTCTCTTGCTAACACAAATAGATAAAATGGTTTGCCCATACTTGAGCATGTAACATATTGTTGCCCATGGGAAAAACATGGAAACATGGAAACATGAAGTCTAAGCTGCAAATCGGCTTTGTTTGGCCTTGAGACTTATTTAAGGACATGGCGAGAGTTAAACGATTTGAAGCTGAAGCCTTTTGAATGGTATCGCATATTCTGGCACTATCATTGGAATACATGGTAACAGGACCACTTCTCCTTTAAACTTTCCAGTCAAAATTGTTGCTTCAAGAATATTTCCGATGATCTTTTTGATGACTTTTGATGACCAAACGTGCACCGTTGCATAATCTAGGTGGATTCAAATTACGCAGAAGAATAATAGGTGAACCAATCTTCAACCGTAGATTATGTGGTGGCATTCTGGGCATATCAGGAGAATTTAAAAATTTAATTGGAAAATTTACACTTTTGTTTTCATCAACAACCGTGTCGATTGATTTAAAAGACATCAGATTACCTGGCAACAACTGTTGTATCTGGAAGTTAATTTCGTCAACATCAATATTTTTGGCTGCCAAAATAGCCTGATTACTGACTTAGTTATGATCCAAGTGATTATTTTGTATATCCGGGAAGATTTTTACAAACCTAGAAGACATGCGATCAACCGGTATCCAGTCCAGAACCGTTCTGGTTCATCTTTGGTCCCATCGCCTCGCTACATGGCCTGCCCACTTCCATTTCAATTACTTTATTCTTCCAATGATGTCACTCAGTTTCGTTTGTTTTCTGATCCATGTGCAGGGCTTTCTATCCCGTCTAGTAATGCCAAGCACAAATCTTTCCATTGTGATGTGACTCCATGTGATATGAGTGTGTGATGTAACTCCATGTGATGTGAGTGTCCAAATCTCACTTCCGTATGTTATAACAGGCAGGACACACTGATCAAAGAGTTTTATTTTCAGGCAAAGTGGTATTTTGCCCTTAAACACTCTGTTGAGCCTGCCAAATGCCTGCCAGCCACATTTAACGCGTCGTTCCACCTCCCGGACTGTATCCCCTTCCATTGAAAACTATATATAGTGATCCTCAACTTCCAAATCCGTTCCTAAAATAGAAATCCTTTTGTCCTCAGCAAATTTATTGAACATGACCTGACTCTTCTTCTGGTTTATTTTCAAGCCAAATGGTTTCCCAACCCTTTGCAGCTCCTGTACGTGTCTTTGCAGCTCCTTTGGGTCTTGCGAAAGAAGAACGATATCATCTGCGCATCCAAGATGATTTAAGTATACACCATTAATCCTTATTCTATCCTGTTTCCAATCCAGATTACGGAACACTTCTTTCAGGCAGGCTGAGAAAAGAAGAGGCGATATTGCGTCACCCTGCCGTATGCCCCCGTTTACATTTATTCCAATCTCGAGATCGTCAAGGTGGACTGTCGCAGTAGCTTCATCATATATCACTCCCCGTAGATTTACTTAGGCTTTCTCTACACGTTGATTAAGCAATGCATCCATTATGACCCGCTCTGAGATTGAATCAAATGCTTTTTCATAATCGATAAAAGCCAAGCACAGTGGCGTAGTGTATTCGTTGTGCCTTTCTATTACCTGCTGTAGGACCTGGATGTGATCCATTGTACTAAAGCCACTTCTGAATCCTGCTTACTCCCTTGGTTATACGTCATTAAATTTTCTTAGTATTCTTTTGGATATTATCTTGGTGAAAACTTTGTACACCACTGATAAGAGGCTTATTGGACGGTAATTCTTAAATCTCCCCGTGTTCCTTTCTTATGTAAAAGAATCACTTCTGCATTTTTCCATAAGTTGGGTACTTCTTGTTGTTTGAGACATTAGGAGTATAATTTTGCTAGCGTTTTATGTAAAGTCCGACCACCAGCTTCTAACATCTCCACAGTTATACTATCCTTTTCTGGAGCCTTGCCATTTTTCATCGAGTCTATAGCTTTTGTCACTTCCTTCAACAGGATATCCGGCTCTTGTTTTTCAGTGGGCATTGCTGTTCTTGTTGATTCTGGTCCTCATATAACTTTGAATAAAATCTTTGGACAACCTCTAATATTTCCTTCAGTTCCCTGCATATTGTACCATCCTCACGCATTAAGAAAAATATGTGTGTCCTTTTCTTTCTTACCCTCTGCTTAGCTTTGTTAATTCCCCTGTTTTCTTCCAGAGCCTTTTGCACAAGCTGCATGTTGAATCGGCGCGTTTCCTCTCGAATACTTTTTCTTATAGTTTTGTAAAGCTCAACGTATTCGACCCTGCCAAAAGAACTGTCTGCATTCTTTATTTTCCGGCATTTTTTCATTAAATTAATGGTCTCACTGGAAATTTTTGACTCTTTGAAACATTTATCCTCACGGGTCCTCCGGGTCTTCATCCTTCTCAACATCCTCCGGGTCTTGTAACACAGCAAAGCGATTCGGCAAAGCAATTCCAAAATCTCTGTCTCCGATTCTGGCATTAAAGTCGCCCATCAGCATTGTATACCTACACTTCTCTTTGTTTAAAAGATGGGCAACATTATCATAAAATTCCTCAATTTTCTCCTCTCTATCAGCTGAATGACGCATTGGGCTAATCTGTCGGATATACTTTCAAATTTGACTACACTTTCTTTCAGCTTTCGATTGTACGTGTGTAGGGTACGTGACCAGTTGGTTCTAGTTTGATTAACTCTTCGCCCTTTCTTTGTGTTTCACAGAGCCCAATAATATCCCAATGTATGTTGTCAAGTTCGATTAACAGTCCTTGCAGTCTGGTCTCCGTTTTCATTGTCCGTATATTAAGCGTAGCGATGTCGAAATTTCAATGGCAGCCTGATCTAACCCGGTGATTATAAGCACCCTCTGCCTTGGTGCAGATCTTCCCGCTGCCGTAGGTAGTTGCCCCTTAGCCTCCGGGGAATGAAGGCCGTGTTTGAAGTTGTATTGTCATGTTGAAGGCATGGACCGTCACGCTGGTCCAATGCGGGTTGGCAGATTTTGGATCATGTTGTCTGAGGCCTCTGCCTCTATCTGTCCGCCAGGAGTGGACCCTCCCAGGAACTTACGCTCCACACGGCATAGCTCAAAGCTTCATTGTCTTACTCAAACCCCTTTTCCACGTCAAGATCTGATAAACAAAGGGGATATATATATATATATATATATATATATATATATATATATATATATATATATATATATATATATATATATATATATATATATATACTCTGATTTTTGGTTACCTAGTCTAGAAATTAATTTTATTATAATTTTAACCAGATTGTGTATAAATGACAGTTGATCTTTGAAAACTTTACTGTTGATAAGAACACGGCTACATACGAAACAAAGAAAACAAACATAGAGCTACCTCAAACAATTTCATTCACAAAATTTAGAACTCGTAATTGTGTGTAAATCTTTTTGAAAGTGTGAGTTTCAGATTTTTCTCGCCCTTTAACTATATAATGTTCCAAACAACAATAAAATGACTTTTATTTTTGACCGACTTTGATGTTATTTTTTAGCTTTGGATAATCTTTACTACGATGCTCGCTGTTTCTTGGTCATAAGCATAGGTCCATGTCTCATGACTAGTAATTATTCATTTCGGCATGTTATCATCCAAAGACAGCAACTGTTCAGCAACTTCAAGACGACGATGTTTTCAAAAATATAGTGTTTTCCGGACAAGACGAGAAAACACACGACGCAAGCTTAAATTCTCCTTCAAAATTAACTGAACTGATCCAAATGATATTTCAATAATACCCACAATGTCTCATATTTAATCAACGAGTACTCATCCACTAAAAGATCCTTAATTTGGATGTTTTGTTCACTGGTTGACGTGAGGTTCATCTTCAACGAGATGAACCTGAAGTTCATATTCAACTGCTGCTTTACTATCAATAATATTCTTGTGCCACTTATAAACATTCTTTTTGACATTGCTTTGTCAGTGTAACACTTACATATCTATTATTTTCACTTACTATATTAACACTTATCTACTAATCAATAGTGAATTCGATGCATTGAACTCTAAAATATTTCCAACAATTTATCATTTCTATACTTCTTGCTCTGCTTTCTTCTTCAAGTGCCCTCTCAATTTCAGGCATTATCAATCATCAATGTTATGCGTATTTTGGAGGTAACCGATCTGAAAAGTTGGAAACTTCTTTCAATACTTCTTTCTTGGATTTTCTCTTGCATGATTAGTTACAATAATTTGTATTTTGGACTTCGCATTACGTGGCCCAAATACCCAATCTTCCGTCGTTTGATAATCATTAGAATATCTCCATCTTTATTCATTCTTGTCATGACTTCCATATTTGTTACTTTGTCCACTCATAGAATCTCAAGTATCCTTCTAAATGTCTACATTAGCTTTACTGCACTATATTATTCTCATAATTTCCTTGGCGATCAAAAATGTTTGTTGTTCTAAATATTTACTTTCAAATATAAACGTACTACAAGCAATTTCTGAAGTTTGTTCTCAACCAATTTTCCACAATCTTTTAAGTCATAATTTTAAGCAAATCTTTTCGAAAGCAAAAATACTTTTGCATTATTTTCAGTTTCTAACAATATTATGTTTAAAATTACAACAATGATAGATGTATCCAAATGATTTTCATATTTTTCAATATTCAATTCAATTTAATTCATATTTTTGGTAATATAATCCGAAATTAAAGTGAATGCATCACAATTGCGTATTTCAAGGCGTATAATCCAAATACCAAGGCATACCATGCATTCTTAATGAAGGCATTGACTATGTCTATGATTAGTGAAATGTTTTTGTTTCGACTTTGTAAACTCGTATTCACATCATTCAAATATAAAGATATATCCCTCAAGTAAGCTAACAGTAATAAAGTTTCTCTATCTTGTAAAAACTCTGAAAATGAGGTATTTTTTCTGTAAAAAAGATGTTCAATTCGTCTCGCAATTCAAAAAACCTCGTTAGAACTTTTTCTCGCATCAACCCCCTGACTTCAGTATAGAAAAGCAGTGAGTCGTATTTGGTACCCATTTTTTCGCAAAATGTGTGGGGAACAATCTAGTCTGCAATGGTCGGCTTTTAATAAAATTGACAAATTTTACGGCTTCTGACTGAACATTTTATAAATTATATGGCATCTTTTTTGTAGCAAGTACATTTCTGCGAAGAAAACACACAAAGTCCATTCCATATGTGGCATAATGTCTTTTAATCATACCACTGTTTTTCCCGGTTATCGCTTTCTCGCCATCAGCACATACCGCAATACATTTATTAAAATCCAAGTTTTCGTTTTGTGTTGCATCAATAAAAACTTTAAAGAGTCCTCCGCTAGTTGCACGACCAGCAATTGATTTGCAAAATAGCATATTTTCTTTAATTGATCCCTCCATTTCGTATCGGACAAAACAGAAAAATTGCACCAAGTTGACACGTCTGTTGACTCGTCGAACTGCATAGCAAAAAATTCACTTAATTTAACCTTTTCAATTATTTGATCGTGAACATCATTGACCATTTCATTAATACGTTTCGATATTGTATCATTTGAAAGTGGTATAGTTTTCAACATTTTTGCTTCTTCCGGAATTCATCACATTGATCATAGGGCTTAAACTTCATGGCCCCTTTTGATGCTACTGACCAGGATGCTTGTAATGTTTCTGTCTCATTACGTCTTGATTTTTTGATAGCAATTTATTGATTTTTCAATACGAGGGCTTTACGCTCGAAAAATTCTAATGGTTTGTTTTGTAAAGGCGGGTGTTTTGTTTCCAGATATCAGACTAATTTTGAAGGCTTCATGCTCTCCGCGGACAGAACTTGATTACAAACAACACATTGCGGCTTGTCATCCAAGGCAATGAATCCATACTTTAAATATGTCTCATTGTAAAATCTAGTCTAGTCTTTCCCATTTAATTTAATATTACTAATTTATTTTAATACTACATTGTCATGAATTTATTTAACACTGAGTGAGATAAGAAATCGTAGTATTTAACACTGGGTGAGAGAAGAAATCGAAGTACTTGGTAAAAACGAAATTAACAATGAAACTCTTCGTTTCGTTCCTTTGTTTTTTTTTACCCAAGCGGATAGTTTTTAGGAACCTGCTTAAGCGCACTCTGGACGAAGAATCCGTATCGCATGCGCGGGTGGGTGCAGGACATAGACTCGAAGTGCTAAAAGTAATATAAGAAAAAGGGGTTACACAAGTCTTGTAGTTTGGTATTTGTGGCTGTATGCGGTATTTCGGTTTAAGTGTAAGGGCTCATTCAAACATACATCCGTCATTGACGATTCGTCGTTTAATACAAAGACAAATAGATGGTTTGTTTTTTTTCACGATTCGTAAGCATATGAACACGCTTGTAGAAGTTTATAAGTCATTTAAAAATAAAAGTGGTTCTTCATAAATCACGATACTGAAAAAAGAACGAATCGTCGCCATGTTAACCGGCCGATGTAACACTTTAATAACGTCAAATTAACATGTTGTACTGAGGGTCAAATTAACATGTGTACGATGATCTAACTGATTTTAGGGTAATTCTAACCAAATTCAAATTCCAGATAACGGTCGATTGGTTACCAAAAAAATTATAATAGTGTTTAACCTTCAAAATATAAAATAAAAACTTACAGAACGCATGATTTTCTCCAATACTGGAGCAGTTTGTTTCACATACTATGGAGATAGTATTGCATCACAATTTTTTCTCTCTGTGTCTCCCTCTAACCAAATAGTAAAGAGTTTTCGAATAACACTGTTTGAAATATAAGTTTCACTCATAAATTGCTGTGGTCAGTATAATGCATGAAAATATATAATAATACATGTCAATGTATAATACATGAAAAAATACACGATACAAGAATTGGGATCTAGAGCAGTTGGAAGACGTTTTTCACTTTGGGAGAAAAGTAATCTTTTCCGACAAAGCGCACTTCTAGCTTAATGGGTTTGTAAACAAACATAACTGCAGTATTTGGGCCGATCAAAATTCTCAAATGATTCGGGAGTTACCTCTTCATCCTAAGAAAGTCTGAGGATGAAGAACTCAGAGGGCGTATACCAAACCAGACGAAGCCAAAGGGGACATTCAAGATAAATAGAAACTACCGGATTATCGCTTCTAGTTGTCATTCTGACACTCTTGGAAATTAAACTTGATTGGAAAACCCTTTAATTAGAAATAAGAGCAGATACGCTTTGTTTTATACCATTTTTTCTGAAAGACGTACGTTTACATTTTATTAGTGTCAGATATAGTAACTCCATTGTATTCAAACTAATCTCTTACCATAACTGGGATCATCCCCAAATACAATACAATACAAACAAAAACATTGGAAAACAATATTTCCTTAATTTTATCTTTTTTTTTTTCAAAATAACAGTATTTTTGTTAAAACTACAAATTATGTACACCCATATATATTACATTCGTTGATTTGAACATAATAAACAAAAAAGAATCGGACTTTATTAGAGTCTACTTGAACGATGTCCATTATTACGGCTACCGCGACCGTAACGAACGTCGTTTGTTTTATTCACGTGGGGTCGTGTTTTTGTGACACGTGTCACGGTCTCTGTCGCCACCGCCGCCGTCGATTACCAATTATGATGTTCAATTGCTTTCCCGAGTTATACAGCGTGAGGAAATCGAACAAAATATCTTCAGTTCCCCAGAGAATGTTCTACCCCATCGACGGTCGTTCGGAGACAAAGATTAGCAATTCTTTGCGGGGAAATGTGATTATAATTCAAAAATACCGGGGTCTTTGATCAAATTTCCTTTAATCTTGATGAATGCGACACGCAATTTATAGGTAAATATTTTGTTTTGAGAATTTTAAGGCGGGGTAGTTTATTAAA
Organism: Cosmopolites sordidus; assembly: GCA_031761425.1. Taxonomy (NCBI): domain Eukaryota; kingdom Metazoa; phylum Arthropoda; class Insecta; order Coleoptera; family Curculionidae; genus Cosmopolites; species Cosmopolites sordidus. The sequence goes on from JARFXV010000536.1 coordinate 1,228,827, forward strand.
AGCAAAATATAAACAAAATCACGGGAACATTAAAAATAGCAATTTGAATTTCATCATATTTTCTCAGTTTTCTTTATAAAAAGAAAAGATCATTATGTGCGCAAAGAAATCTTGCCTAAATTGATGTGAAAATTTATTCAAGAAATTCCCAATTTTGGTTTTCTTTTTTCTTTATCCTATCGGCTAGTCATTTTTCTGTTTTAACTTAATTCCTTCTATTAACGATGTTCTCTGTTATAAACACCATTATGTTTTCATAATAATACTATAACATGTACTTCTAAATTAACAGCATTTATTGTTTCATTCAACCATGTCTAATTAGTAGGTTTTGTTCCTTTGTCCTTATACTTCTCACAAACCATCATTAATACCACGCCACCCGTCACGTCATCTACACATTGCTTCATATTTTCAGTGAAAGCAGCCCAGAAATTGAATTGGATGTCCATTTAATGTCCATTCAGGTCCAAATACGTCCAAAACTTGTTCAATCCAATATATTTTGGTTTTGGATATAAAAAATACGGAATTCAATACTAGAGATTTTCCATGGACAAATTTTGGTGTAAAAATGTTGTAAATCGGAATTGCGTGTGCTGTATATTATTTTTGAAATAATTTTCTTGGTAGAAGAGATGTTTAGATATTATAAATATTCATCGTTAAGAATAAACAAACCTTCTATGAGTAGACTTATAGATTCCAAATGCTTTTCTCATTCAACTAGATCAAACAATATGTTGCGTATACGTCTTCCGTGCTCACGATCTCCTGCACCCGCAAGAAATGAGTTTAGACTTGTTAACATTTTTTTGTTTTCTGTTCCGCTAAAATGTTTATCCTCAATAAATTCTGTAATTATTAATTAGACTTTTTTTTTTATATGGCAACATAGCATCAACGATCTAAATATTTTTTTATAAGATATAAATTCTCGAGAGCCTACAATTAAGTTTACTTTAGAGATGGAGAGGGAGAATAAATTGCCATTCCTCGATACTTTAATAATAAAACAAAACAACAAATTAAAAACTACAGTTTACAGAAAACCGACAAACACAGATAGGTATCTCAATTTCTTTTCAAATCACTCAAAATCGGTCAAAATAGGAGTAATTAAAAGTTTATATGACAGAGCAAAACTTGTTTGTACCGACAGTGATACACTACAAAAAGAAACAAATCACATAAACGACATTTTAATAAAAAACAATTACCCAAAAAACGTTATAGATAAATCGCTTAAAAATTTTGATACTAGACAAGACAGACAAGTTATTAATAACAATAATAATAACTCTCAAACAATCAACCTCACAATCCATTATATCCTCGGTATTTCTGACACAATTAAAAGAGTAGGAAATAAATACAACATAAGAACGACATTTAAAACAAAAAATACTCTTAGATCTCTATTAACAAAGACTAAACCAAACAATATACAACAAAATACCAAAAATGTGGTTTATAAAATTCCCTGCGAATGTGGCAAATTCTATATAGGTGAGACATCTAGACCGTTAGATGTCAGAGTAAAAGAGTAAGTAAGTAAAAGTAAGAGAAAAAAACCTTCTTAGAAAGGGCGATTTTAATAAATCTAGAATTTGTCAACACGCATGGGAATCGGGTCATAAAATCAATTGGAATAATTCCAAAACGGTATTAAAAGAATCGGTAACAAAATACAGAAGATTAAAAGAAACCGCTATAATTAATTTAAATAAAAATAACTGTATTGCTATACCTTCGGTAGATTTAAATTCAATATGGTTCCCGATTCTAAAGAATACAATTAAAAACATTTAAATATTTGAATACACAATCAGTACAATAAACAATCACACAGTAAACATTAGCTTTATATATTTTTTGGTAGTATGTCACTGTCATGAAAATCCATTGTTGTCAATGTAAGTATCGTTGACATACAAAAAATATATTTACTTTCACTCGTTACTTTATATATTACAAATTAATATAATTTATTTTTTAGTTCAGTTTTGAAAACGGGGGGAGATTACCCTCCGAAACGTTAACGTTAAAAGTTTGTACATTTTTTATAACATTTTTATATCTTTAAAAATATTGTTCGTTAGGCAAATTTATTACAAAAAAGAATCACTGAGAAATTTGTCTCCGTTTGGTTTTTTGTTTTTACCCAGTGATTCTTTCTTTAAATAAGAACAGGTATTTTTGATATATTTTGAGTTTTAGACAGTGGCGAAAAACCCAAATAAAGGAGAAAAAATATATGAACATGCCACAATCATTCAAATATTATTAATTAGACACCCCATTGTTATATATTTTTAACGTATCAAATATGTACTATTATTATAATTTAAAAAATTATTTACCTTTTATTAAAGCAAATATACCGATAACACTGAAATCCAATTTGGCGATGCCTTTTATTTTTCGACTAGCACTGAAGTGTACCACTTTTCGACCAACACTAAAAATGTCCCTTGATTAACAAAATCATCAAGTATACCTCCAATATTACTAAAAGGAGGACATACGTTGACTTTGTGTATTTTTATACAGTTTCATTCCCTCAATAAATACAAGCATTTTGATTAATTTTTTTCGAATATTTCTGGTACTATTCGATTCTCTAAAATTCTATTTTGAATTCCAATATAAAAATATTGTCCATAACTGCCATTCGTGGTTAAAACAATAATAGAATTTATTGAGTATTTATAAACCAACAAAGACTGAACTGTGGAAGGAAAAGTTTTACATCCTTTACTTATTAAAATTTTCAAAAGCTCATTAAAAGCTACTAAGTAAGTTTGAGTTTGTCATAAAAGTTCAGAGGTTCTTTTGCATCCATCTGCACTCTGTGAAGTAGATCATCAATTATACTTTGATCAGATCTCAATTCAATGTTGAAACTACTATATGAGGAATTTACTTGGTCATTATACATCAAGTCATATAAAATTACATATTTAATAATCACGTTACATGAAAATAACAACTAAATAACTAAGTTCAATAAATTGTTGAACTTACAAAATGACGTTTGAGGTTCACTAATGTTATTAAATTTATTATCCACTGATTATTTATCCGGCATTAATAATTTTTAATACCGGATAAATATTCACTTGAACTACCACTAGTATCTACTTCTTTCCAGTCAGTATCAGACATATTATTATTGATAAATCAAGATTTTTATTTTTATAATATGAATTGCTTCGACTTTGACATTTATGAGACATTGTGTAAAACTTTGCAGGTTAGAGTCTAAACATTTGCAGGTTATGATTTCTAAGCGATATACTTCCACAAGAGTATATATATATATATATATATATATATATATATATATATATATATATATATATATATATATCGTCTGTTCACCCAGAGGGTGCGGCTGTACACCACGCTCCAGGAACTAACAATTCCTGGTTCTAACACCCTGGTCCTAACACACTGGTCCCTGGAAACACTGGACCCATAAGCTTATAAGCAATCATAACTCGTGCAAGTAATAACAATAATACCCCAGGTGGTAACCAATTCACCCGTCGACAGACGGCAACCTGGGACGGGATTCTGGGGAACCTTTACTTTTACGATTTCAAAAAAAGTCGGAGCTTTCCGGCATATTTCCACATAAAACTCCTACATACATTGGCACCTTCAACATCAACACGCTAATCCAACCAGGAAAACTTCACAACCTAACCTCAGAACTTAACAGACAAAAGATACTTGTGATTGCCCTACAAGAAACACGCATCACAGATGAGGATACGGTAGACTACGGGAACTATCGCATATTCAAAAACAGGACAGACAAACGAGTCGCCAGGGGTGCTCCGCTTCTGGGCATGGCCTTTGCGGTACACAAAGCGATAGTTAACTCTATTAAGAAAATTACCCCCATAAACATTAGACTGATGACAATGCGCATACAGTGCGCCAATAAAAAATACACCATGATCAACGTACATGCCCGCACAAACGGGGACAACAAGAAAGACTCCAAGTCTACAGAGAAATTTTGGGCAACACTAGAAAAGATAGCAGCAAAGGTCCCAAAGGATGACGTCACAATTTTACTGGGCGACTTTAACGCACAAACCGGTAGGGAAAAAATCCATCAGAAAACAGTAGGCAAATTCACCAACAAGAACGGTATAAGACTCATCGAACTATGCCAACAAAATAACCTGAAGATCATGTCAACATCCCTCAGAAAATCTCCACGAAGACAGAATACATGGAGATCGCCTATACAACAGATTGGTGAATTCCAGATAGACCACGTTACGATTTCATACCCACAACAAAGAGAGATCCATGGTGTTCAATTTCGCAGGGGCGCAAACATCGACTTAGACCACTACCTAACACGAATCAAAGTAAAATACACCCCAAGGAGAATTCATCAAAGGAAGGCACACCTACAGAAATTCGACACGAAAAGGATCAAGGAATCCATCATAACAGAGGAATGGGAAAAGGAATAGGCAGATACATGGGAAAAATTCCATAAAAAAATTACACAAAAAGCACAGGAACTGATCCCATTGAAAAAGAACACAAAACACCCGTGGTGGGACTCAGAATGTGAAAGTGCATTGCAGCGACGCAAACGAGCATTTTAGGAGTACAACAGTAAAAAATCCCCAGAAAGCCAACAGCTTTTTAACGAGACTAGAAAACAGACCGCCAAAGTTATTAGACAAACTAAGAGGAAGTACATGAAGGAACAACTAGACTCTATAGAGGAGAATTTCCGCAATTACAACACGAGAGACTTTTATAGGACTTTCGCAAGAGAAATCCATGGGTACATACTACAAAATATTTGCTTTAGAAGAGGAAATTGTTAGGAGCAGGCACACTGTTTCTCTGATCTCCTCAATTGCCCCGAACGCGACCCAAGATTCTCCAAGGAAAATTGTATCTATACCCACTCAGAATCACCACCACTAACACAGGAAGAGATTCACAGGCACATACAAAAACTGAAGAATTTATCAACAAACATCAGACAACAAACAAACATCAACAAACAAATTATCACGAACATCTGGCAAACAGAAAAATTACCAGATGAATGGAAATGTGCTCTTATACACCCGCTGCACAAGAAAGGAGATAGAACAGATGTGAACAACTACAGAGGAATATCCTTACTATAAGTCGCCTACAAAATCTTCTCAGCATGCCTTCTCCAGAGAACACAGGAACAACTAGAACACAAAATTGGCGAGTACCAGGCAGGCTTTCGCCCTGGTCACTCACACTGAACAAATCTTTAACTTAAAAACAATACTGAAATACAAAGCTATCAGGAACGTCCCAATCCTCTGCACGTTCGTTGACTTCAAGAAAGCATACGACTGCACTGACCGAAAATCTCTGTTCAACATCCTAGAAGAACAAGGACTCGACTCCAAAACACTACGATTGATCAAGCAGACTCTGATCGACACAATCTCTAAAGTGAAATTTATGGGAGAAATTTCCGACCCCTTCCCGATTAAAACCGGAGTACGCCAAGGAGATGGGTTATCCGCACTCCTCTTCAACCTGGTCCTGGACAGAGTCATAAGGGAATGGGAAAAGGAACTAAAACAACATAGTTCCGCCCATAGTTGGTTCGTCGGACGAACCAAAAACAACATAGAAATATCATGCCTAGCCTTCGCAGACGACCTAGCCATACTCGCAGACAATGAAAAAAGGGCAATCAAACAGATCGAAGTCCTCAAGGAATGTGCAGAGAAAGTTGGCCTACAAATATCCTTTCAAAAAACCGAATTATTCTGCTCAAAATTAAATATGCACCAAATACGGCAAAATAAATAGGGTCACTCACTTCAAATATCTGGGCGAGATCCTCGAACCCACAGGAGGAGAGAAGATAGTACAGAAGACTCGATTGCAGAAGATGAAGAGGGCATACGGCAAGACACACAATATCTGCAATAAGAAATACCTATCCACACACTCAAAAATAAGACACTACAACACAGTAACCCAAACAGAGGTACTATACCCAAGCGAGACACTTACAGTCCATACAAAAAGCGGCATAGAAAACATACTAAAAGAAGAACGCAAAATGATGAGGAAAATTCTCGACCTAACGAAGAAAAGGCCCCAAGAAAAAGAAGGTTGAAATTCTATGGACATATCAGTAGTCAACAGTCAACATATCAAAGTCAACAGTACCATAGATCGCACAAGTCAGAGCTGGTCGGGGAAAGGCACAAATGGGTCCGACAGAGATTGAGGATAGAAGAACGTACAGACAAAAAATACATATGTGGAACGTTGCATCAGAGAGCGAAGTTTTGAGGAGATCAAGAACAAAGTGAGAAAGGATGCGAGAGGTGTGTAGGATCAGAAAGAACTCGAAATGAGTCAGGATGCTTTGCATGATCCAACCGGAGATTTAAGAGGAATTCCGCAGCGGAAGGCCTTCAAAGATCATTCATGGAAGACCGAACGAAACAAGAATACGACGATACGATGAATATGATGAATGCTGCATCATAACAATGCGCCTTACCCCACAGCGATTTCAGTTGACGAGATTTAAGCAACTATTATAAAAATAACGCTGTAGCTCAACAGCCTCCTTATTAACTAGACATGAGTCCTTGCCCGCCATTGCTCGAAATTTTTATTATTAGAACTCATGCTCATTTTTAGAATGCATTTGAAAAATCCGGTTAATAATTACAACGCATCACCAAGTACTTTTAGGAAGTTCAAACTTATACTGAGGACGAATCAAATGTTGACTTATATATAGATATATATATATATATATATATATATATATATATATATATATATATATATATATATATATATATATATATCGCCAATTAATCATTACGTCTCACAGTATAAAAAAACCACCTTTGTAGTTTATAAAAATCAGAGAATCATTCCTTCAAATGCGTGCGGAATATAAATAATTTATTCGAATAAACTCAATTGTTGAAAGATAACCAATACCATTACCTTGTCTTGAGAAGGTGTAAAGTGAAGTGTTATTTCAATATTTATTTAAAAACTTAAAAATAAAAGTCTGACAAAAAATAACAGAAATACCTGAACGATTTTTCTAAAAATACATGAAAGGAATCATCCAATTACAATAATTAGACATGAAAACTGGATAGTGTTTTCACAAAGAGCTAATTTCCTAAATTTTTTAAATATTATATCTGGATTTTGATTGAAATATATTATAAAAGTAGCATGTTTATTTTTATTTGGACTGAAAATAGTAATAATATATTAGTATTTTTCATAAATAATAGTTGTTTGTTTCAAGCAAATGTTGAAAGCAAATTTATAAAAAATGGAGAGGCTACCCCGAAAAATATGTTCGTACAAACTTTGTAAAAAATTCAAACGCCAGAAAAAAAAATTGCGGTAGGAATCTTTATAATATTTCATTTTGTAAATATTATATAGTGTAATTTGAGTATTTTTAAATTTTTTTAATAAATGGATCTAATCAACATCTAATTTTCATTATTTCGCAAATATTATATCTGGGTTTTGATTGACATATTTTATAAAATAATATACAAATTAGAAATTTCAACTAGACATTATACTAGCAACTTTTTTTACAATATAAGGATAGTTTCGCAAACCTAAAATTTTTAAATAAACGATGACAAAATATAACATATTAATTTATATACATATATAATATGTAATAAACTATTTTGGCGTAATTTTTTTTCGCGATATTGACACTTTGGGTATTGAAATAGTGATAATTTCATTCAAATTTACTTCAAATAATTAGGTTAAAGCTGAGACAACCGCTTATTTTCCAGGGTCTGACAAATCGCAATATACGAAAGTTATTACAAAGTTAGAACGTGGGTGGTCTAAATATATTGAATTGCAAGCTGATTACGTTGTACAATATAAAATGCTTCAAAAAATCTTGTGTTTACTTTGTCAGGACGAGAACATTTCGATTCTCGTATGTAGGCCACTGTAGAAGTCCTTGTAATTGGGATTGTTTGCTTATCTTGATCACTACAAACCAGCAATTAAACACACAGATTTGAAACTTCGCAGCTCTCCATTTTACGATTCATACTTGACAAATAAAATATCATCCTGTTATTTGACCACACTTATGCCATATCCTGTGCCACGCGGAAAACTGTTCGAACGACTCTCTTAGTATGAATGTATGTCCTTCGCTTAAATTAAAAACTCTAAATGCTAGAATCCATAAAAATGTTCGTAATTTTTTGGAAAAATAAGTAAGTGTTAGTGTTAAATAATAATTTAAAGTAAGTGCTCTCAGTAGGAACAGTTAATGTCACTCAATGATATATTATTTGTTGACACAATATTTAGAAACTGCTTCACTCTCTTGGCATGTATCAAAAAAAAAAAATGAAAAAACGCTGGTAAATATAGAAGGAAAGAAAAGAAAATAGAATTTGAACTCTATATTGAGGTCATTAGTAATCCAGCTTTATAGTGTATTATCCAGATTTTTTTAACCAAACCAAAATAAAACCAAAATATAAAGAGAAAAAAATTGAAGAGAGAAAAATTTAAACCAAATATAAAGAGTTTACCAATATGAGTGCCAGAATTTTGAAACGCAATAGCGACAACACTCTTTGAAATGTGGATGTCACTTAGAGATTTTTGTTTTTAGTACATTGTGTCATTTCACCATGGAAACATGCATGATTCAACAGCGTGTAGAAATTTTTCGTATTTACCATCAAAATGCGTCCCAGGTAGGAATTGCCAATATTGATAATATCACCTCAGCACCTAAACATTAGCTCCAAGCTCCGGTCCAAGGTTTGTATCAAATATATTATAGTAAGCCTTAAAAATTTAGCATTGGCCAATTCTCGGTCTAAGCTTCAGCTTTAATTTGATTTTCATGTCCCGCTTCTTAAAATACTCAATTTTTATGCGTATTTATTGATATGTATAGATATAATTATAAATAAATATATATATATATATATATATATATATATATATATATATATATATATATATATATATATATATATATATATATATATGGTGGTTTCTTTCATTATTTTTTTTTTTTTGATACATGCCAATAGAGTGAAGCAGTTTCTAAATATTGTGTCAACAAATAATATATCATTCATATATCATTCAAATCTGTGGCCTACATACGAGAATCGAAATGTTCTCGTCCTGACAAAGTAAACACAAGATTTTTTGAAGCATTTTATATTTTACAACGTAATCAGCTTGCAATTCAATATATTTAGACCACCAACGTTCTAACTTTGTAATAACTTTCGTATATTGCGATTTGTCAGATCCTGGAAAATAAGCGGTTGTCTCAGCTTTAACCTAATTATTTGAAGTAAATTTGAATGAAATTATCACTGTTTCATTACATAATAAAAATTGCACGTCTGCATTACGCAACAGCTAAACCCAAAGTGTCAATATCGCGAAAAAAAATTACGCCAAAATAGTTTATTACATATTATATACGTATATAAATTAATATGTTATATTTTGTCATCGTTTATTTTAAAATTTTAGGTTTGCGAAACTATCCTTATATTGTAAAAAAAGTTGCTAGTATAATGTCTATTTGAAATTTCTAATTTGTATATTATTTTATAAAATATGTCAATCAAAACCCAGATATAATATTTGCGAAATAATGAAAATTAGCTGTTAGTGAAGGAACAGGAAGAGGTTGAACCTGTTGATTAGATCCATTTATTAAAAAAATTAAAAAAATACTCAAATTACACTATATAATATTTACAAAATGAAATATTATAAAGATTCCTAGCGCAATTTTTTTTCTGGCGTTTGAATTTTTTACAAAGTTTGTACGAACATATTTTTCGGGGTAGCCTCTACATTTTTTATAAATTTGCTTTCAACATTTGCTTGAAACAAACAACTATTATTTATCAAAAATACTAATATATTATTACTATTTTCAGTCCAAATAAAAATAAACATGCTACCTTTATAATATATTTCAATCAAAATCCAGATATAATATTTAAAAAATTTAGGAAATTAGCTCTTTGTGAAAACACTATCCAGTTTTCATGTCTAATTATTGTAATTGGATGATTCCTTTCATGTATTTTTAGAAAAATCGTTCACGTATTTCTGTTATTTTTTGTCAGACTTTTATTTTTAAGTTTTTAAATAAATATTGAAATAACACTTCACTTTACACCTTCTCAAGACAAGGTAATGGTATTGGTTATCTTTCAACAATTGAGTTTATTCGAATAAATTATTTATATTCCGCACGCATTTGAAGGAATGACTCTCTGATTTTTATAAACTACAAAGGTAGTTTTTTTATACTGTGAGACGTAATGATTAATTGGCGATATATATATATATATATATATATATATATATATATATATATATATATATATATATATATATATATATATATATATATATATATATATATATCGATAGGTTAACATTTGATTCGTCCTCAGTATAAGATTGAACTTCCTAGAATTACTTGGTGATGCGTTGTAATTATTAACCGGATTTTTCAAATGCATTCTAAAAATGAGCATAAGTTCTAATAATAAAAATTTCGAGCAATGGCCGGCAAGGACTCATGTCTAGTTAATAAGGAGGCTGTTGGCTACAGCGTTATTTTTATAATAGTTGCTTAAATCTCGTCAACTGAAATCGCTGTGTGGCAAGGCGCATTGTTATGATGCAGCATTCATCATATTCATCGTATCGTCGTATTCTTGTTTCGTTCGGTCTTCCATGAATGATCTTTGAAGGCCTTCCGCTGCGGAATTCCTCTTAAATCTAGTTCCGACCTGCTGAGAATGCCTTAAATCACCTGAAAACCTGATCCCTTGACAAAATAATGTACCCAAGACTGCAACTAAACTTGATAACGCACTATTGCTCGATATTGTTGTCATTTTCAGAACACACTTAAAAAACCGGTTAAAGAAAGAATTGCTAGTGATTATAGGGTGTTCAAAGTCGCATTGAAGACGCCTCAGATGCTGGCCTGCCTCAACCCCCCCCCCCCCCTCCCCTCCCCATCCAACAGAGAAGACAACAGTGTTGCCAGAACGCTACGCCACCGATCATTACTTTATTTACACAGCTCGTATAACCACCACAAGTAACGCTTATTTCGACCTCCGAGTCGCTGAATGACAGAAGATGCCACCTCCCAGTCGGACTATTTTTTTTTTTAATTTACACAAATTGTATAATTCTAAATATTAGGTACTCATTAATTATATGTTAATTATAATTAATGAGTACCTGTAATAAAAATTAATATTAAATAATATCCATTGATTATAAGTTAAAATTATAATGAAGAAGAGAATATTCTCTAGATAGTAACTTAGTATATTTAATTTCTTAGGAAACATCTTAAATTATACATGTGTAAAGGGTCTTTCAGCAACGATTTTTTAATTATTTTGAATTCACCAAAATGTTTACTCTTTTTTAATTTATTTAATTCGAGTTGAGTGGTTTCTATTTATGTTTAGAAAATAATGTCAATCAATATCCGCTACTTGTCGATGTACAATAGTTACATTGTTTCTAAAATCACGTTGCGTTTTTTTATTTATTATAGCTTTATCTCACCTATGACATACACTTTAATAAACATACACTTTAATAGTTCAATGGTGTTAAACCGCAGGATCTTGGTAGCCAATCTTCAAAAAATGTTAATTATATCAAATTAATCAAACTCCATACCTTCAAGGTGTTTATATTTCATTTCCTATTTTAAAATGTTAATTATCATTTTGTGATATTGTAGTCCTTTGACAGTGACTAAGTTGCCAACCTCATGTTCGAAAAAGTACAGATCAATGACTCCTCCAGCCTATCAACCACACCAAAGAGTCACTATGTGAAGATATAATGATAGTTTGATAATATTTCATGGATCCTCTTCACCCTAGATATAGCAAGTGCGTCACGTCGCTAAAGAGAACTTCAGAACAGTAATACTCTAATTTACTATGATTTTATAAATACTTTAGATCAACATAGTATATTATGAAATTTAGACATGCATTTGATAATGATGGATCACTGGCTCTGTACTAGACAGTGAGTTACAGACGTTTAATGAGTATATAAACAATAACTAAATGAAGTGACTATTTGGCTAACTTTTATACCTCTAAGACTACTTTGGGCATGAGTGGCACATTTATTCCATGATTCGTCTACTCAAAAAATCTAAAAAATATATGATTGCCATAATACGTAACAAAATGCAAGACGAATGAAACATGCAAGGAAATAAAACAACAGGTGGCCTCTCAATAGGATCTTCTTCTTCGACAGTCTCTCCCATTGCTAGCAGATTTGGGTCTGTCAGACCAGAATATCGATCACTATTGGATCTTCCATGAATACCTTTTAAATAACCGTGACCCTTCTATGTGTAATCTGAATGTCAGTTGTTAGGGTCCTTAGACTGAAGCACAACCTATACGCCGACTTTCCACAAGATTGGTAGCAAACTAACATAACATCTCTTACCAATTTACTTTTGACGCATCACTTTATTCATACATATGTAGTCATCATATAAATAATATATCCTCTTGAATATTTTAGCCTATGCGTAATATATTCAGTGTTCCACATAGTACTGTATCGTATAATACATGTTTACTGATTCAATTCTCGTGCCTGTCATACTCTTACAGCAGGCTGTCCTTTGTCCATGTTTAGAGATATGTTCCCGTGAGCAATTTGCAAAGGTGCTAACGCAGAATAAAATACCAAATGGCGTTTGATGCTGATGGGGTCTCGAACATAAATTCTTCTTCTAAGTGAAGTGGTGTTTCGTATGGTATTACAGTCCGCCAGCGAATGTTCACCTTTTTCAACCTTTATCTCCATCAAGATCGATCTCCTGCAGCCCCGTGGCAGTTTTCAATATGTAGTAGTTCTTTAATATCAGTTTTTGCATTGTTCTACCACAGTGTCTTTGATCTATGACTTTTTCTTTTACCCATCGTCCCTCCATGATTCTTTTTGGTGTTCAACTTTCTGAGACCCGCTCATCTGAGTTACTAAACCCTCGCATAGTCTACAATATCTAGATCGTTTTATAATTGCTTAAGTTCGAAGCTACACCCGATCCTCCAATTTCCATTATCATTAACAACACGAAAATTCTGAATACTCTTCTTTCAAATACTGATATTATTCTACTTGCCAACAGGATACTAAAGAATATATCACAGACGTGAAAATCGAATACTAGCACGAATAATCCTTTTATAATATATTCGCCTTATAGCATGTCATAAAACTTATGGTGTTCACTAATTGAGTGTGCTCAAACAATGGTCTGGGGCGACGCGCACCCTTGACAGTTGTTTTAACGCCCTGCGCCTGACCCCCTACTGTTCGCTGAACCGTAGTCGTTTCAAAGAGGTTTTAGCGTAATACCCCTGTGATTTTAATTCGCATTATTTCGGTTGCTTTGTATGTATCGGAATATCTGATTATTTTACTATAGGATGGCTGAGTTGGGATGCGATGCTATATATTTGGGGACAGAAGGGACTCGAAAATTAGGGACGAAGGACATTTGATGTAATATAAAGGAATCTCCGGTTTTACCTGAGCTGGAAAATTAATTCGAAATAGACAATCCAATCGTTAAATAAAATCAGCAGAAAATATATGTGTGTTGCAGTGAAAATAAAAAGAACAGTGATCCCTGATGCGAGGCACTAAGTGGTAGAACAGCACGTTTAATATATTATTTATTTCCTTCTGTTAGCCGAATATATTTTCCTATATTTCTTTAGTTTTTCTTTCAATAGACATCGGGTATTGCCCTCACCTTTCAGCAAGATAACGCCAGACTGCACAGCTCGTCAAGCCGTGCATTTTTTAAAAGAGATTGCGACACTCGACTGACCGGCGAGATCACCAGAATTATCGCTGATAGAACATGTTATGGAATAGCATTGGCAAGTATACATACAACGTGTCTGCGATATCTTGCCACGGCATGTCGTATATCATATAATGTTTTTGTATCAAATGTAAGTGTAATTTCTTTTATCATGATTTAACACCTTTTTGTAATTACCTTTTTGACATAATGTCATCTAAACTTGAAGAGAATTACCACTAAACACCAAAACACTTTTTTAAACTGCTCGACGCACGTTTCGCTAACCATGTTAGCATCATCAGGAGATGATTTAATCTAGAACGTGCGTCGAGCAGTTCAAAAAAATGTTTTAATGTTTAGTGGTAATTCTCTTCAAGTTTAGCGTTTCAGAGTTTACATTACATCAGTTTATCAACAGTCGATTATAAATTGTACACAAATCAAGTAACTATTGACTATCCACTGGTCGTTGGTTGACTATCCTGTTCTAATCTGGCCAACTTTGACCATTTTCTGATTTCAAAACCTAAAATTCCAACGAAAAGAACTCATTACAAGAATGGCATTCCTGAGATAATGAACATATCGCCTGGTGTATTTTCAATGGTAGTCTGAATATTTCGTTTAAGGTCTAGAGTTGTTCGAAATTTACTTTTGCAAGCTAGTGATTTAACATAACAGCAAAAAAATATACTCCAAAAAATATACTCGTGCTTGAGATCGCATGATCTTAATGACCAGCTGACATTACCATTTCGCAAAATAACGCACCAACGAAACTTTTCTTGCAATAAATCAATTGTCTCGCAAGATGTATAACAAGTCGCAACGTCTTGAAAGAAGACATTGTTTATATCCACCTTTATCAGTTCAAACCAAAGACATTCTATTAGATTATTCCTATAGCGTTCATCATTAACAGTAACATCGTCTTAAAAAAAAATATGATCCTATCACTCATTAATCCCAAAAACTGCACTAGTAATTTTCTGAGGATGAAGATGTAACTCCTGAATTACTTGAAGATTTTTCCGGCCCAAATCCTGCAGTTATATTTGTTCACAAACCGATTAAGTGTGCTTCGTCGGAAAATATATTTTCCCCAAAGTGCAGGTTGCTTTCCAAGTTCCAATTCTACGCACTGTTGAATCGGGCTTTTTTCCATGATATATTGACACAATGTACTGAACACAGCAGTCTATGAGCGACATATACATTTTAAACAGTGTTGCCGTTATTACGTTTCTATTTTCTGACACTCATATTGGAAAAATATTTTTCTTGCAAATTTGTATTCCTAGACCAAAAGTTTGATTTATTTTTAAATAATCTGCATGCATTTATTAAAGCAGTATTATTCATTTTCAAGGAAAATATGATCACAGCGTGATTCACCAAAACGTTCAAAATCGTCAACAAAACAAACCGATATCCACACTTGGACACACCTGACATTGCAGTCTATTTTGGTGCATTGTTCGAGAAAAATAAATCTTATATTCGTACAATCTCCTCATATACCTATTTTTATTAAAATAATGTTGACTTTTCCAACGGGGTCGCTTTGATCTCTTGGCACTCCATTGAACACTTTACTTTATTCTTTATAGTTTTACGGATTCATTAAAGAACTAACGCTGGCGATCGTCTCTTAACAGTCGACGTCTGGACCGATTTTATGTGGCTCACGTGCATATACAGAAGTTTCGGTTTTGTTTTAGGTTTTCCAGGTTCAGCGCTTGGAGTTCGAATTTTTATAACACACTGCCGCTACAGGTTAATTTATAGACTCTCGCTTGTATCCGATTAATTAAGGAGGAAAGTTCGTTTCTTTTCTTTGTGGTTTTGGTTTTGATATTCTAAAGAACCATCAGTGTTATTTGTTATATTTTGATATATTAATTCATACTGTTACAACTGTTACAAAGAAATAACGTTTAATTATTTTTCTTCAGAAGGTGAACAATATTTTCTATTTTAAATTGTTTGTTTTGACATTTTCAAACTAATTTAAAGATAAAAAGTAGCAAAAGGGAATAACGTCACAAATAATTAAGGCCAATTAGTGTTAATTATGAGTCTATTATATTTATAAAAATTAAGCCACACAAAAATACATCCACACCCATTTAAAATTTAATACATCCCTTATTAAATTTGAAGAGATTTACAACTAAACACCAAATTACTTATTTTAAACCCCTCGACGCACGTTTCTTTAATCACTTTAGCATCATGGGTGGTAAGTCAAGATGCAATATAAATTAAATCATCTCCTGAAAATGCTGTCATGGTTAACGAAACCCGAGCCGAGAAGCTTAATAAATGTGATTTGTTGTTTAGACGTGGTCTCTTACGTTAGAAATAGTGTATTTACAAAAATTAATTTTAAAGTACCTGCCTGGTAAATTTCGTCAACTTTAGTATTTCACACCAAAGGATCCAATAGAAAAATTGACATCCCTTATTCTCAATAGTTTCATTTCATCATTTGATACACCTGAAGAATGTCTATTTTCATTGGATACGTTCCTCAATGCTTTTTCAAACCGGTAATGTTGAAGCGACCGAAATTGATAACCCTCAAATGGAACAAGATCTGTTGAACAAACCATATAAAGGAGATTTTCCTGATAACTTGTAATAACCATATGTTCATGTATTATTTACCATTATAATTCACCATGTCCTTTATATCCCACTAGACTAGACATTCAGCAATATATTTCCATCCACTTTATTTTGGGCTTTGTAGTAAAAATCCTTCTCCAGATACGCTTGACACGTTTTTGCGAGTTTTATGCATAGTAGAATTTTCTTCCAAACAAGCTTAAATCATTTCCCTAGTTTCAAAAGCATCTTCCTCTATTTGAACTATGCAAAATATTGCAAATATTTCCTCTCAACAGCCATTTTCTCCATTCATTCTCCATAAATTTTAATAACTCGCACATTCGCTTACCACAAAAAGGCGAAATACAGTTTTGAATTGAGTCACAAAGCATGAAATATACGCCCTATCACAACAGGTTGAAACATTTCTTTGACAAGGGTAGAGTGAAAAGTCAGATACTTTTGAAATAAAATATTATATTTTTTGACTGAAAATCAATGTATTTTTTATCACAGTCTTCTTTTAGCCCAATATAATTAGCCGAACGCTTTTCCAACTATTAGTATACCTGCCAGAAAGTACGACTTTTTAACCATAATCTCTTCATATGATATAAATTTCATTCCAGCCAGCCATTTTTTCATGTTTGAAAAGAGAAAAAAGAGGAAAACCAGGGAGAGCGCTAGGTCCATGAAATAGGGTGGATGGGGACTAATTTGTAGAGCAAGTTAACGAATTTTGCTATTGAGGAGAAATTGCCGGGTACATTATTAGTTTGAAACAGCATTTTTTCTTCGTCAAATGAGGGCGTAAAATTTGTGAAAATTAACCGATAGTGCAGCATAATACTTGTATGCAATCATCTTTTCCTTTTCCAAATAGTCGATGAAAATAATGCTGTCCGAATACCAGAAAACAGTGACCCGGACCTCTTCGGTGATTGGAAGCGCCTTCGCCTTCTTCGAGGTATATTCGCTGGATAAAATCCATTGTTTTGAGTGTTGATCATCAACAGTCATGAATTAATGATTAAAATCCGTTGTGAAGTTTGGTTTCGATTTGGTTTTGGGTCCGCAGTGAGCAAACGCCACAACCATCATATTGGTCACTTTCTCAGACCCGGATGTTAGTGTAAGATGTTTCATACGCGTTCGTCAGATGTATTTATTAGCTCAACAATCTCTCTAACCCTTATTAATTCATCTTGGCATGATTGTTGACCATTTTCTCTGTACTGACTTTAATGGGGCATGAACACGGACCGTGACTCGTGCTGGTTCGATCACATCAACACTCATTAAACCATTTGAACCTTGAAATATAAAGGAGCAAAGGAGGAGAGAGAACCTTGAAATGTAATAGAGCCCATAATACTGTTCCAATTCTTTTTCCGTTTACGTTTTTCCCACGCACAAAAAAATAGTATTTAGAGAACACACAAAATGATTTTTTTTCATGGTGGCAAAAATATCGAACTTAGTTGCTTTCGAAGTCTGTCAAAACAAAACTATATGTCGTATCAGCTTGAAATTTATAGAGCTGCTACTAGGAAGCTACTTTTCAGAAATGGAATTACCTTATTGTATCGCCATCTATCGGAAAAGTATCTGACTTTTCACTCTGTCCTCGTAGATATTCGACACAATTTACAAAAGCGGTTACAACAACGTAAGTATGCCTATGAAGAGTGACTAACTAAAATTTTTGGATTTCATAATGAAAAAATTAGTGCGAGCATGATACAATTAATCAAGAAGAAGTGATTATGCTAAAGAGTACTACTCTAAATACAAGCTACAACTACTGGAATAAGGTATTCATCAAGAACTTCAGGTTATTTAAACTTCATCACATTTGAAAATTAAGAATAAATCGATGATGGCTACATATTTTTTTCTAAAGGTGAAAGTTATTATTCAAGAAACAATCTAAACAATATCCATATACAGGGTGATTTAGAAGGAAATGTCAATATTTCAGCAACATATTCAGGGACTGAAAATGAACATAAAATTTTCTATAACATGGGTCCTACTCTCAACTATTACAGAGATTCAGGGGGAAACAAAATTAAAATGTATAAGATTTTTTTAATATTACTTTTATAATAAATAGTTAGGCTACGTTTTGTAGTTTTCAAAGATTCATTTACTTCCAAATACTTCAGCTCAGCTCTCTATAACTGTTGCTGCAATTACTATCCGGTCGAGTAAAGCATCTCTAGTGTCTACTTTAGTTACTTACACCAAAGATGTAACATAGCCCCAAAGACAATAATCCAGAGAATTAAGATCTGGTAATCTTGCTGGCCAATTATGCGGACCCCTCGTCCAATCCACTGGTTTGGAAAATTGTTGTTTAAGAAATTTCTTACTTGTAAACTGTAGTGTGCAGGAGCCCCATCATGTTGTAAATACATGTTTTGTCGTACATTAAGTGGAACATTTTCTAACAGATTTTGCAAACGATTCTGTAGAAAATGTAGGTAAACTTCTTCTACGAGATGACCGTCGAATATAAATGGACCGATTAATTAATTTTTTAGCATACCACACTACACGTTAATGCTAAAGCGATGTTCAAATTATGTTCAGCTGTAACGTGAGAGTTCTCATCCGGTTGATGTTCATTTTGATGATGTTCATTTTGAAGATTATTTATGCCATCACGAGTGAACTGCGCTTCATCGGTGAACAGAACATATATATTGTATAATCTCCGATTTGAATTTATCCAGTTACAAAACTGCATTCTTAAGGCAATATCACCATCCTGCAAATGTTGCACCGGTTGTAAATAAAACGGATATAAACGAGTCATGTGAAAAATCCTCGATGCAGGCAAAATGCGTCTTTTAGCAAATATCTGCAATCTGTCTTGTACTTACGCATTGATTATTTTTAACAATATCAAGGATTGCCTCTTCTTGTTCAGGATCAAGTTTCAATTGCCGTTCATATAAAATTCTCGCAGTTGGAAACATACCAGATTCTCCAGCAGTGATAAAAATTTGTTCAAATAACCTTTTTATCTGGCAGTCTTCTATTCGGGAAACGACGCTGATATTCGGAGACTGCGCGATTTGAGCTTCCGTTACAAAAGCCATAAACAAATAATATATCAGCATATTCACGATGTATGAGAAAATATTAAAGGCATAATTAAATGAATGAAATAACTTTAAACAATTAACAACTAATAATTAACTGGTATAAACAATGGTCGATTAGCAGTAAAAAAAGTAAAGGTACATTTTCTCTCTCTTTAATATATTTGTTATCCATAAATATGTTTACACCTGTATCTCTGTAACAGTTCAGAATAGAACGCATATTTATAGAAATTTTATATTAATTTTCGGTCACTGAATATGTAGCTGAATTATTACACATTTCCTCCTGATTCACCCTGTATATTTACAACATATCATATCACAGGATATTTTTTATATCTTTGTAAAGTAAATAATTAAATAATTATACAGAAATAAATCTTTTATTTCAATCAATAAAGTTTAAATTCAATAAAGTGTAAATTTTATTTTAAAAATTTTATATCAATGTTACATAATCATTATTGCAACAACACCCTAAATACGAACTTATCATTTGCAACAACATCCTAAATACAATTATATTCAACTGATTCAAGTGTTTTAATTTCTTATAGTAAGTTACTGTATTTATGTTACGCATAATTTGGATACGTAGAAGCCAGAAAATGAAATGCTACTATTGAAATTATTGTCGTGTGTAGAGTTTAACTGATGTTTGTTTTAAACCATCCCCATCCAATTTTAATTACAATTCCACAATAACAAAACCACAAAGAAATATTTTAATATAACCGTATGACCGCGGTTTAGTTATATATTCAAATATTTACCAATGTACTCTATTTGCAAAACGTTTCTCTTTGATGTTAAGTAGCTGACTGCCCTTGGTAGATCCTAAAATAACATAATACCGCCCATGGTTGTTGCGAAGGGGGTTGTTGTCTCTGCGCTACTACTGGGGTTGACAATAGAACAGGGGCGTGGGTATAATAAAGATTTTATCTCTATTTACGGCGAACCTTTGTCAGTCTCCGCTTTGTTTTGACAAAAATTCAGATCAGTTTGAATTGCGGGGGTGGATTAGTTCGGGAGAGAAATCGTCAACAAATAGTAACGAATTAAGAGGGTCGTTATTAGCCATGTCGCAAAGGGTTGCAATGAAATGATTTTGCGGTTGATAATTATCTAAATAGCGTCTTACCCCGATTTATTTCTTTGGATAATACCAAAGTTTTGGGTCATTAAAATCGAAAGGAACAAACGCCAAACAAAAAGATCGTCAACATCTATTGATAAAGGTTGTTGTTTAAGGAACAATTCAAAGGCAATTAAAAAATGTAATGTTATTGGTTGATCAAATTCCAGGTATCACAGCTTCTGAAAGTTATCAGATGTATATGGGTTCGAACTGAGATTGTTATTTCATCTTCCACTTCCCATGTATCCTTGCTTTTACATTATCTGATTTAATTAACCCCTAATATTAATCAGGGATTAATTATTGGAAAAAATTATCAAAAAACTAAAAACAAAATGAAGACAGGCTAGAATGACGAATGAAACGAAAACAATATACGCCATAATGTAAAACGCGCAATAATAAAAAAAACTCTATATAAATTTGAGAAGGTTCTGAATTTTATAGATTTAGATATAGTAAAGAAGAATTTAAATTAAAAACCAGCAAAAGCGAACCAAGAATTTCGTAGTCAGATGAGCTTAAGGAAATCAAAGTGTGTATCGACGAAAACAAAGGTGGAGATTTATAAAATGATAATTAGACGTAGAGTAATATATGCCACTAAGACTTGGCTATTAAATAGTACGGAGAGAAAATGTGGAATATGGTTGAAGAAGAACAAATAAATGCGTTGAGAAGCACTGATATCAAGGCACAAAGAGTAAGATGGCTGGGATTTGACGAGAGGCTAAGAAGAGAGAGAATACCAAAAACCGATAAAAGAAGGAAGGAGAGACCGAGAAAGAGGTAGCGTCGTGATGTAATGGACATTTTAATAGATGTCAAGAACTGGAAACAGATAGCGCTAAATAGAGATGAATAATTGAGGAATTTATAAAAAGAGAATATTAATGGAATATACAGTTTTTATAAACAACCCTAACCCTACTTGGCCTCTAGAGTTTTTAATACCAAAATATACAAAAAATGCACGAACTTTTGGACCCTATAAATATTTGATAGAATGCAAAAAATGATCTAGAACAACAAATAAAATAATCAAAAGGGGATTCATTAACTTGCGACTCACTCTACAAACAGAAAAGTTTTTCAGGCAGATTGATCTTTGATAAATTTAACAATACTTTACTAATAGATATGCCTTAATAAAGAAAGATAATGCTATGAACTTCGTAATATTTCAAGGCTATTCAATACTGAGTTCATTTTCTAGAATCATACTTTTCATTGAAACATTAATGCAATGAATTAAACAGTGGCGACTCGTGAGTTTTTCAAGTGAGAGGGCGTAGAAGAAAATAGTGCTGCTAAAGATTTTTGTTTTGCTTTCCCTTTCCTCCTTTTTATTTTTTGTGCTATTAAAACCCTATATAGAAGGTAAACCAGGAAAATAAGTTAAAGGAAAGAAACTGAACGGAAATAAAATATGGTGTTTTGCTCTGAAAAACTGTTTACTGTGATGAATGCTGGAGGGGCGGCTCCCCAACGTCCTCCCTCACGAGCCGCCACTGGAATTAAATCAAGAAGATATATCCCAAACCGTCTAATCGCAATTGGCTTTCTCTGCAAAATTATCTTTCACTTATAAAACAAATATTTTAATCATTCATTTCATATTATTAAACCATTATATGCTCCTGCATCTGCACCATCAAAGAAACGACTGTTTTATTAATTTTTCATTGTAAGCTACCTAAAATGGCAAACCCTGATGTATATGTAAAAAATAACAGTCTTAGATAGAGCGCAATAGCATAATACAACAATTACAACATACAACAATTATTTTAATCATTCATCTCAAAATGTAAAGCCACTATATTCTGCTGCATCTGCACGATCAAAATACCGAGTGTTTTATTAATTTTTCATTGCAAATTACCTAAAATAGCAAACCCTGATGTATATATATATATAACACAACGGTCTTAAGTACATCGCAATAGCATAAACATTGACAGATACTCTTAGAAAAGTAAATTACTTATATAAATAAACTCATCAAATCACTGATCTTTATATTCTCTTAACCAGAAAAGCATTTTACAATTATCGTTTGTTTATACTAACTTTAAACAATCGTAATTCTTTTTGAGAACCAATTGCAATTTAGGTTTTATTATTGGAAGTAAATATTTGGAAATACAGACGTCTTACGATGGTCTAAATAACATCTAGTGTGAGAATTAAGGTTAATTATACAATGAACGTTACAATGAAATAGTTCATACATACGATTATAATCAAAAACTGAGGTAACTTTTTTAATAAAACATCAAGTATTTATTTATTAATCCAAATTTATTTTGATTCCTTTAAACTAACCCCCCTCTCACTATAATATTCCAACCTTTTTTCCAAATGGTATATATATATATATATATATAGGGCAAGGCAGTGAGTTGCCAAGCATCAGGGGTTAGGACGCCTACATTAAAGGCCTATAAATAGGAACATAGATTCTTTATAACTGGAACAGCAGAATAATCGTAATTTTATCCTAAATTCTATAGCTTATCTCTAGGGATCACAGCGTTTCTATCTCTGCTGCTTTTAGATTTATCAAGGAAGCTCATAACAGAGGAGTTGGGGTGGGAGTTGCGACCTCAAATCACAATGGATATTTCGCACTCGCTCACTTGGCTTCTTTTAGCACAATATTTATTTTTAAATCTCGGTGTACAGTTTCATTTGTCACGAACCAAGGGACATCAGTATTTATTCTCAGGGGTTTGGACTGAAATATTTCAGGTATTTCTATATTGAATACACACGCAGTATACATTACTTGTTAAACAACAATAGTTTGGATTTTCTGCCCATTAACTAGTAGAATTTGGATAATTTTAAACCAAGTTTTTTCCTTCTCATAAAAAAAGTGTTATTTCCAGTCCAAGTCTCGTTTCAAAATATTTTTCACAGTCTGTCTGAGAGAGTTGATGCTTTTTAGGTATTACACTCAGCCATGATTCCCTCCTTAAGGTGAAAGTGACTTACTGAGTTTTTGCCTCGTTGATTTTTAGGCGCCACTTTTTTCTCCATTCTTGTATTTTATCAAGAGCTTCTCAGATGGATATCTTGGTACCCTGCCTATTGCCATAACCGTGGTATCATCTGCAAAGGTGGCTATAGACGTATTTGGTATAGTTGGTAAGTCAGCAGTGAAGATTTGAAAAAGTATGGGATCCAAAACACTACCTTGAGGTACTCCTGATTTTATCGGATTATATGTTAGTTATTTCTGTTTTGTTGTTTTAATCTGATTATGTTGGTGGAAGCATTTGGATACTCTTGTTGGATAAAATCGTGGATCTTTTTCAAGGTGACTCCTCTGGTATTTCCGATTTTCTTAATGGTGGCTAATACGATCCTGGCCACACGACGGGTCGCAGGGCCTAAATTTCTATCTTTTAGCGGTTCTTTCATCTTTAAATAATCACAATAATTTTGAGCTGGAAAGAAACAAGAATTTTAGTTTAATTAACACGTGAGATGATTACTCGACAATTTTGACAATTTACAATTTTTTTTTTGGAAATACCAGAGGAGTCACCTTGAAAAAGATCCACAATTTTATCCAACAAGAGTATCCAAATATTTCTGTTTTATATTTGACAGCGAAGTATCTCAATTCTTCTATTGGAACCTTTGGTGTGAAATAGTAAACATGAAGAGATTTACCACTAAACACCAAATCACTTTTTTGAACTGCTCCACACACGTTTCGCTAACCATGTTAACATCATCAGAAGATGATTTAATCTCTAATTAAATCTCAGAACAATATCCTGGTGATGCTAACATGGTTAGCGAAACGTGCATCGAGCAGTTCAAAAAAAGTGATTTCGTGTTTAACGGTAAATCTCTTTAAGTTTAGTGAAGTATCTGTTCGTCAAGTATGATAATAATGCTTTATAGTATAGTGTAGCAAATATGTATTAAGTTTGTATAATAAGCTTGGGTGCCATACTCTATCGAAGGCTTCTGTAACATCCAAGAATGAAGCCGAGCAGTACTTTTTATCTTCAAAAGCGGTAATAATAATTTCCATTAGCCTGTGCAGTTGTTCGTTCGTTGCGTGTCTTTCGCGAAACTGGGTCTCGACGAACTGGTGTTCTGGAACGATATTTAGTTCGTCAAGCAATGCCTTCAGTCAACTTAGGAACAACTTCTCAAAAAGCTTTGACAAGATAGGATAAAGTCTATATTATGATGGTTCCTCCATATTTTTTGATTGGTTTTATAGGGTCTTGTGTTTTGTTAATTTTTACTGTTGTTTTCCAAAAGAGTAATCAGTAGCTTCAGTGAGAGTAAGACCTTCAAGGTAATTTTGAATTGCCTCATTCTTTTCATTACTGAGTAATTATTTCACCTTTTTCACTGATTTGTTAAGTCTAGTCTTGTATAGTATAGTCATCCACTTTTTCCGTAGTTTTCGTTTTTTTGAGAATTGCATGTTTTGCTGTTACAGAGAAATTCTGATTCTAAATTTGACTACCCACTTCAGGCGTTACATCCCAGGCGGCTTGTTATATTGTAACAGTTATATCTTCTATAACCTCGTCTATATTTTCAGGATATTTTAACAGAATATCATTGTGTATGCTTTCATCAAGCAAGTGTTTAAACACATACCAGTTCGTTTTTTATTAATGACTTACAGCTGGTTTTACAACTAGTAGGAACACCTATAGTGATACAGAAGTTAATAGTGTCCGGTACTTGCTTCCTAACGCTATGCCGATATGCGAGCCTACCAATAGACAAAGCCTTGGGAACATTTTTGTTGATATATTTTATGAGCTATCGGTCTTTAGTATTATAGTTATCAATCTTGATTGATTCTCATGTGAGATCCACCATCTTTGGTATTCTTATACCATATATATATATATATATATATATATATATATATATATATATATATATATATATATATATATATATGTTTGATGCCGGTCGCGTTGGTGCGGCGGTATGAGCGTCTGCTTTGCCGAATCCGCGCTGGAGCGGTAGCTGGTTCGATTCCAGCGCTCGGATGGTTATTTTTCTTTCTTCTTTCCGTTTATCTTTCCTAAATGTTTGTGATTGTTTCTAGGCAAGAGTGTAAAATCCGACTACGAATTACCCCTCAGTCACGCCAGTTAAAGGCTGGGTAAGGCCGGATGCCTTCTGAGAAGTGTTCTGCGTTGGTCACTCGCAAGTCGGTAGGTTTCCTGATAGACTTATGGGTAGGCACATAACCAAGGGTTTATAGCCCGAGGGGGCTGCTGGCCTGGGTTTGTCGGAAGCTGATGACCGTGGTTCGGAACCCACGTTAAGCTGTAGGTCCAGTCGCTAAATAGCCTAGTTGCTGATGCGCCTCTAACCCAAAGACTTTACTTTTTCTATGTTTGATGTATTTATTTTATTTCCTAGTATATATTATGTTAATGTATGAGATTTCAACAAAGGGATTTTCTAAATTTTAAATTAATTATTTGTTTATTAGTTCGACTATTTGTCATTTATGATATGAAAAGATGATCACTTAAATATTTTTATCTTGTTACTTTACAAGAGGCAATAAGAGATATATAATAGAAAAAGTATATATAATATTAAAATCGGCATTTACGCAATGAAAATAGGAATTACTAAAAATATGTTTTACAAAGTACTGTGCAATTTTAGAATTCCTTATACATCTATGTTATTAAAATGAACTTGATTAACGGCGAATATCACCTTTAAATTAAGAAATTCTCAAAGGTATTGTTGCCCAAAATAAGGAAACTTACAACAAACGTTCTTTATAATATGAGAATGACCACAAAAAATAATATACAACCGCTTAAAATTATTCAGAAATGTTCAGAACCTTAAAAAGGTTTCGATGTTCCATAAAGAATGTGTTTGTTCTACACAGTTAAATCATACTGCCAAAAACGAGGCACAATTTTTTTGCAGCCAATATAGGTGATCAGAGATCAGATTTACCTCAAATTAGTATCGATAAAGGATAAGATAGTCATAACAGTTGTTAGTGTGTTTATTCAATGAACTAATCAACAATAGAAACACAATTATTATTGGTGTTCATATATAGAATCTGCCGACAATGAGAATTTTGATAGAACAAAATTCAATTAAATTTTAAATGAAATGTAATTGTTTCTTCAATAAAAAAAATCTGGGATTAGCGTCTCTCTGTTTTACAAATGGTCAAACTTTTGATAACATTTTCAGTCACATTTTACAATTACGACTTAACCTCTTCTCCGGGTCATAAATTAGACCAAACAATAAATAACTTTTTTCTTTTTCATATATATCGATTTAAAGGAAAATACATCTCGAAATATACGTATAAGCAAAAACTTATTTATTGAATCTTTATATTTAGTATTATTTCATTATTAAAATATGAGAGTAGAGTAGTAAAAGGTCAGATACTTTTGAAATGTTTTTTTTTATCTAAAATTAATTTATTTTTCAACTTAATATCCTATTTGCCCGGATACACTTCATCCCAGGATTTTCCAACTTTTATGCCTTCCAGTAAATACGATTTGTCGAACTCTGCAAAATAGTCCTCTTTTTCGGCGATGATCTCTTCATTTGATGTTCCGTGAATGAGTAAATGCGGTATCAACTCGAAGCGCAAATTAAGCATTTTCGAATGGTGCTTTGTTGCCAAAGGGCACTTAGTATGCGCCAAATGAGAGCTTTTTTATCAACACGTTGTGATGTTTACCAATAATGCAGCACAATGCCCTTCTGTGATCGTCTCTTTCTTTTCCACATAAATAATCCGTGAACATAAAGCCTTAAGAATTTCAGAAAACAGTAATCATGATCTTTCCGGCCGATGGACGCCCTATTCTTTGGGGTACGTTCGCCGAGTAAAACCCGCTGCTCTGACTGTTGCCTTCATTTCTGGTTTATAGTGACTCTACGCTCTTGATCCAGGTTTTGTCAACAATCATGACACCTCTATGTCCCTATATCTATGTCAGCAGTGAGCAAACGCGACACCTCAGAATCGCGCAATTAGCTTCTTCCTGACCAAATAGATGTTTATCACCTATTACCTTTCTAATCTTCAGTTTGCGATCGGCCATTGCGATATCATGCATTTTATTGACCATTTCCTCAGTAGTCAGTCATTGGGGTACCCTACGGCGGAGCGCATTAATTTTGGTTCTGGTTAAAACAAATATGAACTTAATTTACTATAATATAAAAATGTGTTTTATTTCCTTTTTTTGTTTTTTTTTATGGCGTTAACTGGCCATTTTATGGATATGGGTTTATGGATCTTAACCGCGCCAGAAAGTTATACATTAACTCCATGCGATCTTTTCGCTTTTTTCCGACTGAGCACAGGAGTTGAACCACGCTACCACGCTGGCCACTGTTCATCACCTTAGCCACTATCCCAACGCTGTCGGTATTTTGCATTAGGGTGATTTTTTAGTCCGTCGAAACTTTGAATTGAAATAAAGCAATAACCAAATTAGATGCCTTGAAACTATTTATTTTATAAGAAATAATATTTAATGGCATTAACATCTAAAAAAAATTTCGGACAAATGTCCGGGGCGGCTTTTTCTGACAAAGCGCATTCTCTCAATCCAATTTTCCACCACTTTTTCAAGCAACTGGGGTTTCATGTCCGCAATTGTCCAAGTTATGTTGGCTTCCAAGACGTCAAGGGTTGCTGATTTATCGGCTTACACCAAAAATTTAACATAACCCCAAGCAGAATAATCTACAGGTGTTAAATTATATGACCTTATTGGGCAATTAACAGGTCCGTTCCTCGAAATTATAATCTTATTTGTGTTCCCTCAATAAATCAATTGATAGATAAGCTGTATGACATGTGGACCCGAAGTCTTTGAATTGATTGTGATGTGAGTGTCCATGTTTTACTTCCGTATGTCAGTATATATATATATATATATATATATATATATATATATATATATATATATATATATATATATATATGTATGTGTATATATATATATATATATATATATAATAATAATAATAATATATATATATATATATATATATATATATATATATATATATATATATATATATACACATACATATATATATATATATATATATATATATATATATATATATATATATATATATATATATATATATACTGACATACGGAAGTAAAACATGGACACTTACATCACAATCAATTCAAAGACTTCGGGTAGCACAGAGGGGAATGGAAAGGTGTATACTTGGCATTACAAAGCGGGACAGAAAGACCTGCGCTGCGCATAGATCAGGGAACAGAAAAAAATATGTGACATTATTGTAAAGATGAAGGAATTGAAATGGAGGTGGGCAGGCCCTATAGCAAGGCGATGTGACGACAGTTGGACCAAAGCAATCCTGGGATGGATACCGCTTGATCATAAGCGTCCACGAAGAAGACCTAAGACACGATAGATCGATGACATCATCAAGTATATTGGACCCGAATGGCAATTCGGATCGACAATGGCTATATATAGCTATATGGATATAGCCTTTCTATGGATTTCTATGGATATAGCCAATGGCTATATATAGCTATATGGATAGCATATATAGCTATATGGATATATAGCGATATAGCGAAGTTTCGATGAAATCGGGACCAAAGTGGACGGAGGAGAGAAAGAGAATCCTCGGAGAAAGGATGAGAGAGGTGTGGAGGATCAGAAAAAACACTCGAATGAGTCAGAATGCTTTGCGTGATCCAACCGGGTCTATACACACCTAATAATAATAATAATATATATATATATATATATATATATATATATATATATATATATATATATATGTATATATATATATATATATATATATATATATATATATATATATGTATATATATATATATATATATATATATATATATATATATATATATATATATATATATATATATATATATATATATATAAACAGACTCTATTTATATACCCTTAAACGAAATTACGTTTCATAAATAAAAACAAACCT
This sequence comes from Cosmopolites sordidus, assembly GCA_031761425.1. Lineage (NCBI taxonomy): Eukaryota > Metazoa > Arthropoda > Insecta > Coleoptera > Curculionidae > Cosmopolites > Cosmopolites sordidus. The sequence goes on from JARFXV010000536.1 coordinate 1,258,681, forward strand.
GTTGGAGGGGGACACTTTTCATTTTCACTTTGCATTTAAGTAAATAACTCATATCGGTGCGAGATATGACTTTAAACTAAACAATGAAATCGTCTTTATTTTGAAAATTGATTTTTTCTAGACGATTAAGTTATGGATGATTAAGACGATTAAGAAATTGTCATTGAAAAAATTATATATCAACTTAATTCACTATAATATAAATATATAATTCACTATAATATAATATAATAAAAATATATTGTATTGTTTTATAATTTTTAATAATTTTACCACATATCTCCAGTTATACATGCCAAAATTCCCGAAATATTATTGCCGACAACAATAAAACATTTTCTAAAACTAACCGGGTAAGTTTCTCACAATATTTTCTAGTAAAATATGAAGACATTTTAAGCGGTCTGAATTTCTAGAAATGTGATATTTTCTGTTAAAACGCATTAAGGGAGCTTAAAGGTTATTAAGTCTCATGATGATTAACGGCTGGGTCAGAGGATCAATAAGAGAACAGGATTATACACGTAAACATATGAACCTATTAAATTACGCTACTATATATTTCATGCAATAGTTCAAACGTTCAATAATAAATTTTACAAACTTCGATTATTATAAAAAATAGTTCAAACGGTGCAGCAGTTTAAATTTTATTTAATGCAAATATTATTAGATTGGTAGTTTGAAATTAGTGGAGTTATTAATTGAATTATTATTATGGAAATTCCATAATAAAATGTCAAAATATGTAGAATTGAAATTTAACTGTAATTTGTTGAATAAGATTTCCACGTACTAAAATGCTACTTTTGACATGCAAATTTGTCTTAATATTGAGAAATAGGTCTTTATGTGTTTGGTAAGTATTGTTTTTTGAACTAATAGTACCTTGATTCGTTACTTTATATTGAAAAAAGTTTTCCAATAAGAGTGTCAGAACTTTGAAACCTAATAGCGACAATACTGTTCAATTCAACAGCGGTGAGAAATTGGAAGTTGGAAGACGATCCCCACTTTGGGGATTTTTTTTTTCGACAAAGCGCATTTCTAGCTTAATGGGTTTGTGAACAAATATAACTTCTGGATTTGGATCAATGAAAATCCTCAAGTGATTCAAAAAATACCTCTTCATCCTCAGTCTTCATCTCAAGTCACTCTTTGGTGCGATTTTTGTGCTAAAGGACTGATAGGGCCTAAATTTTTTGAAAACGATTATGTAATATAACAGAATATATTTGGCCTGAATTTTTAAATATTGATATAAACAATGTTTTCTTCCAATAAGACGGCGCGTCGCGTCTTGTGTCACATATCTCACCAGACAATCGATATATTGCAAAAAAGTATGAGTGAAAGAGTGTTCGAAAATTAAGTCTCCAGAATGCATTCCACCAGACGAAGCCGAGGGAGATATTTCAACAAGATTATTTTCAACAAATAATGCCACTATTTATTTTTCAAAATAAAATAAAAATTACCGAATTTTTCACTTGTAGTTATCATTGTCCTTTATTTTAAAGTTCTGATACTCTTATTACCTACCCTTTATCTCACAGCCAATTGCTCTAGAGCGGAGTACAACTGCAGTTGGTGTAGTTATAATATATTGAACTTACGCATGCACAATATAAAGTAAAAACAGTTTGTTAAAACTACAATAAAAAAATAGTACTATATTAAAATTTAAAATAATTATATCTTACAGGTTATACACCTTAACAAGGGTTTATTTACTTTATATTTTTTTATTTAAAAAATTACACTATAAAGAAATAGTCATAAAACAATCGTTATATACTTAATACGAATTATAACAATCTATTTTATGTTAATTTCAACAACAGGAAAATACAACAACAATACTGCAAATGCTTTTTGAAATGGGTAATCCTAATATTTTAGTCGTTTCATTAATGTAACCATCATAAACTCTTTTATGGTAAATATCTATATATATATATATATATATATATATATATATATATATATATATATATATATATATATATATATATATATATATATATTTTATCTAAACATTTTTTATGGTAAATAACATTGATATGAAAAATATTGGCATAGAGAACACTCTATATTACTTTTATTAGTTTTAATCCAAGTTCGCATCCACTACACCAACTAGCCAAAAATCCGAAACAAATAATCCCACGTCGTTTCAAGCAGCAGCATTATGTTCTCCGGGTATTATTCTGTCGTGACGTGACAAATCCCCACTGAGTTGGCCCTTGAAGCTTATTTTCCTTGTCACATATTATTTTCCACTTTTTGTGTCGGTGCAAGATTTTACGGATTACATGAGAACATATAGGGAACATTCGAAAATACATTCTGACATTTACAGTTAAACGAATAAGGATTCGAAACTATTATTTAGTACACATTTACGTGCGTATAAGGTGATTAATTACACAGGTCTACAAAATAAAAAAATGTTGATGCCGCCGAGACTTAAGCGTAATTTTAAAATGTACACTCTAAGTAACATTAAGTTATTCATTAAAAGTACATTCAGTTTTTAATCTACTCACATTGATAATATTTTCTTCTCAGTAGCCATTTAACTTGTTTATTTCTGTTCTTTGTTCAATTAAAAAAGTTAGTAAATAAAACCTAGAAGATATCATCGTCAAAACGATCGTGTTTAAATGACACGAACACTTTTTGTTGGGTCGAAAGCTTCGCAAACATATATCTGAATTTGCGCACAATGAGTATTTCACTTACTTTAACTTGAAAATCAAAGACGTTGATAAACCATGGACTCCAAACAATGTTTGCAAAATATGTAGTGAACATTTAAGGCAATAGACGAATGGTAAAAGAAGTCAATTGAAGTTTGGTATGCATATGATATGGGAGGAACAAAAAAATCACTACGATGACTGTTATTTTTGCTTCGCCAAGGTACATGGTACTAACGGAAAAAAAATTACCTATACTGATCTGGTATGTGCTAAAAGGCCTGTTTCTCGTTCAGAAGACGTCCCTCTTCCAACTTTTCGTGGCTTGTCTGATCGTTCAAATACAGAATGTAGTACATCCGAAGATAGGCAACCTTGTCAGAACCCCTACTTTTTACTCAAGACGCTTTAAGTGACCTTATTAGATACCTCGAACAAATCACAAAAAAGAGGCTTTCTCCATGTTGAATGATGTAACAAAAGGTAAAAAATATGAAATAATTGAATTTTTTGGGCACCTATTATATCTCGAAAACGGCATGTACATTTCAAAAAATTTATTTTAGTTTTTCCGGCACCAAATCCACTATAGGCCTGTGTTATTAATAATTTAATTGTTTAAAAGGTTTTATAACGCCTTTATTTTATCTGGAAATTAGTATATTAATATTTTGTTTGTGATAGTTTGAAACTTCAATTACTAAGCAATACGTTTTAGTATTCAAAAAAATTGGTTTATTAAGATTTTTAATTCTTCTATTGGATCCTTCGATGTGAAACACCAAACTCGAGAAAATTTACCACTAAAAACAACCGACTGGAAATATTTCAATCTGATCGAATCATCTCCTGATGGTTAACGAAACGTGCGTCGAGAAGTTAAAAAAAGTTTTTTGGTATTTAGCGGTAAATATCTATATAAATATAAATATCTATATCTATATCTATAAAAGATCCATTTTTATTAATTTTAACAAGAGTAAAATATTTAATGTACTTTCAATGTACAATATTTTAGAAATTCAAAATTATATACTAATATTTCATACTCAACTCATAATATTTAAGATCTTCCAAACCGCATGTCTGGGAGTTTAATAAAATATAAAAAATCGAAGATAAATTTGCCTTCTATAAAGAAAATTATTATTGTGATCCAATTTGACCTTTGACTACGAAGTATTAATATTCTTATTCATGTAGTGCTGCAGCCCGTCAGTGACCTTGACTTCCTTCAACCTGCACCTGCAATCCGATCGATCTCGTGTAGCCCCTTGCCAATTTTTGATGTGAAATAGTTCTTCTACATTATCCTGCTGTGGTATCTTTGGTATACCTCCGTTTCAGTAACGCAATATTTACCTCTCCGTGCATCTCCTGGGTATCCAGTTTTCCGGTTCGTTATCTCGACCATCGACTCGCTGAACTATCACATAGTGTATAATATCCATGTCTTTGTATAACTGCTTGAGTTCGAAGTTATAGCTAATCTTCCAATTTCCATTATCATCACAATACCAAAAATTAATTTATTTCAAATACTGCAAACATCTCTTCTATATTCTATGTCACCGTCCCACTGCCCACCACCCCCGCCTCGCAACCATAAGTACTACGAACTGAATGAGTATTTAGTAGCACATAAGTTTCGTATTTCTTTGTGTTTAGATCTTAGGATAGATTGCAGAGAGTAAGGTCATGGTCGTTAAATGATATCAGGCATCAACTCCATTATCTACTAAGTACTAGTGATAATATCACCATAGTGATAATGTTCTTGATACGTAGTATCTTTAAATTCGTATGAACAAATATATACTAATTGTCGAGAAATCAATCAACTTCTTCATATTAAGTAACATCTCAACTAATAAAACATTTGAATGTTAAATAATTAAAAACTTGCACCATTACAAATCAGGCAGAAAACTTTGTAATTACTTAACGGTGGTATCCAGCAGATTTTCTCCAAACTCTTCAACGGCTACAATAGTGAAAAGTCAATGTCATACAGAAAAAGGAATATTCGCTGTTTTCTTCAAAGTTCCAGTAGGGTGCAAGATATTCTACTAGAAGGGCCGAAGATTGTTAAGATATTCTAGTATATGAAACCTGAACATGAAGCCTTAAATGATTTCTTTCTCTCTTCCCATACTGCTATGATATCGCCTAAGAGAAAATATAATCAGAAAGGATAAGTACCGAATAGTCAACATATCAGTTAGCATGATCTGTCGAGCTTCATTCATAAAAATTCATGTGACCGCCGTGTAAACCCAAAATAAGAGCTTAAAACCACTTCTAAAACATCGTTCGTAGTCTATAGTTTTGACTCTATTCTAAAAACGAATAGCATGCATGGATGGCATGACATAACATTTCGACTGCTCACGAAAGGTTTACATCTAGCAGTATAATATATATGCGAGTATCTCAAAAAATTCAATATAACTCCCATATCTATATTTTCTACTGCAAAAAAACATAACTATGTGAAAATTATTTTTATATTAAGATGCATTTTTTATCCCGCCAATATCCAAGAATGCAAAACGAAAAAAAGAAAAAAAACTAGTCGTTTATTGCGCATACACCTTGACAATAAAATTATCAAAACCGTTACGCAAGCTTAACAACCGAAGTATAGCCTGTCAGTTCCGTCCACATAAATGCTTTACAATTTTACACCATCCATAAATAACCGAAGAAATAAGAGCGCGATAGCCGGTAATTTAGCCAAATTAACCTCCGAAACTCCTGTTCGCTTTCGACCGGTTCGGTCTGAACGATGGCATCGCCAAATGATTAAGCTCACTTGTCTCGAGTCCAGCGTACGGGGCAATTGAAGAGTGACGCGGCCCCATAAAGCAGGGCCCTTTGTTGGAATCGTGTCGTTCTGCGGCACTAAAGATTCATCCGAAACGGACGACGTCGCGCCGCTCGGAACCATTGAAATTGAGAAAAGCAGACCGAGATCAAACGCGACCAAAGCCGGATTTATGTAACACGTGAACGCCGTTGTTGCCGACGGACCGTTCGTCAGTCAAAGAATCTCCGTAAATCAGTGGACGCGGCGCGGCAGATCTCCATTTCCCAGTCGATAAATTCCTCCCAGGTTTATTTGTTGCCGAAGCAGATTTGAGCTGCTCTAATGTGTTCCGATTGTTTCAGCCATAAATTCTGTTTGATTCCCAATGACATTCGCTGTTTTATTGGTCATGCATCTTTCAAATACAATACACTCAGACTACACAGATTGTCTAAAAATGAACCATGTTGAGCATCTAAAAAACTCTAACTTTAGCATTAGCTACGAAGAACCACAAAATATATTGAAATATTGTGATAACTAGTAATAAGCATTATATAAGTATTTAGCCTCTATTTTGGAAGTTTAGGTTTCGTGAACATAAAATAATCACATTGAACCAGACAGAGCAGATCTGGTCTATAGTCAAGTACTTGTACGCAGTTTCTTGGAAAAGCAACCATGTCTAAGTTCGTTGAACACAAGGCAATTCTCTTTCAACTTAAAAATTTCGCAACCAGTTTTTAATTATTTGATTAGAAAGGACAGAATTATTGAAAGACGAAATAAAAAATTATTAGAAGACCAATCTCAAATATTGACAAACTTTTTCAACTCGATTTACAGCACAGGTAAATCGCAACCAAGAGAATGAAAGAACACCGAACTATCTCTCTAATGATCCACTTACTTAAAACCTTCCTATAGATTATACATCATCGGATTTATCTACGTTTGGAAGAGGAACTGAGCAACACAAAATTTGGGCTTAGAAATGGGCTTGATGTCAATATAGAAATTCATGCGTGCTTTATAGATTATGAAAAGCCCTTCCATAAAGTACGGCATGAGAAACTGATAGAGCTACTAAAGGAAAAACAAATAAATAAGCTAGATACGAGAATAATAGAGACTTTATTCAATAATCAAACAGGTAGAGTGAGTGTAAGAGAATGTACAAAAGACTTACACACACATGAAACGTGGATTAATGCAGGGATGTATCCTCTCACCGACACTTTTCAATATATATTGAGATGTCATCAGTCAGGAATCATTTCGAGGAGAAACATCCTGCGTGGTAATAAATGGCGTTCCTATTAGTAATATAAGGTATGCCAATGACAGTTGTATTAGCGGAAAATATCGATGACCTACAAAGAATCATGAAAAGGATAAGAGAAATCAGCAAACTATACGGATTGAAGCTAACCCTAAAGAAGACAAAATACACGAACTAGTTATTTAGAGAAGCTGTGGACATGGTAAGGTCGATAGGGTAGACCAAGTAAACAGGGTAGTCATGATGGTTGTCAACCTTCGTTTGAAGACAGTGCGATAAGAAGAAGATGAAGAAGGACAGAATTACTCAATACGTTCATCAAATCATTATAAATTCCTTGTGACTGTAAGATCTTTTACAGAAACACTCTATGGTTAAAATTAATGAATCTCTTACGAAATATTACATATATTTGCTCAACTTAACCTTCGGCCTTTTTTGGACTCTTTAATTACCTTTGACATTTATTTATGAAAAATATAATACGAATTAAATCTTCGCTGTAATTTCCCTCACTTTCTATACAATTTCGCTGCCGTTCAAGCAACCGTCAATCCCAAATTGAAAAAAAAACTTGATAGCTTTGATGTGATGCGGCTTTTTTCAACTTCTTTAAGATACGTGAAGCGCCTATCAAGTAGGTGATGTTCCAAGGGATCGGAAGACATGAAAATTCTAAGGAGTCAACTCTAGAGAATCCAACTCAACTCAGTCATTGTTTTCAGAGTCCATATCATTTCCAGTTTTGCCTTACGGGGCCGTGCATTATTCGGAAGCAAAATGACTTTCCTGCTTCTCTTGTCAGTATAAGGCATTTTTTTCTTCAAAACGTCACACGAATCAGTTGCTGTTGAAAACAGTCAACAGTGATCGTTTCAGTTGCTCCCACAATATACACAGCAATACCTTTTTTGTGTGGAAATTTGGTTTTGAGATACTGGTTGATGGTTCACCAGGATTATCCCACAATTTTCTGATTACAGTATCTGAGTATCCACTTTTCATGATAGGTCACACTTATTATTTCGGGAATTAATTTTTCCGAATTTGGAGAGCAATAACACAATAACGCCAAAGCGGTCTAATCTAATTCTCAGCTGTGAGTTCATAGGGGAGCCATCGACGCTTTGAATTTTCCCAAGCTTGTTTAAAGGTTTAGAAATAGCTTGCAGTGCCACTTTAAGGTCTTGTCTGAGTTCCAGCAGTATACGACAAAGATTTTTTTCCAGCAGTGCTTTCAACTCTTCATCCTCCACTTTTTTTTTGGCCGTCCCAGACGTTCTGCATCATTTAATTTAAAATTTCCAGTTCTGAATTCTAAGGCGAAAACATGTTCTAAATTGAATATGTCATTCAGACGATGAAACATAGATGTCGAGAATTAAGTTGATGACCTTATATAAAATGTTATTATTACATAAATAATATAAACATTTTGAACATGATTTTTTACAATTTAGTATGTCATGTTGCCAAATTTTTATTACAAGAGCCAATACATTTTTAGCACAGATTTTCATCACAGATTTTCATCACAGATTTCTCATCAAATTGGCTCGAGTGAATGCCTAAATTTCCTAAGGGCACGATACATGATCAATAGATACATCTAAAGACACAGATACTCTGAAACTGGTCATCAAAAGTGCATAATTCTCTCAAAACGCCCAATAACGTCCCTGCATAGACATAGAACTAGACCTCAAGCATTTCTAAAAAAATTAACAAAAATAGAAGAACGTAGAAGTAAAAATGGAAGGCGTCTGACAGAGAGAGATATCTTTGAGAACCAAATTATTATTAGGACTAAGTAAGGAAATAGATGAATATAAATTTCTAATATAAACCATAATGATCATATGTCTCGCAGACTACAAAAACAACATGAATTTATTTTCGGAAGATCAAATATGAAAATAAAATATTCACGGACCTGCAAATAAAACGCCGGTTATATAAATAAAAATCCTATACGAGAACTACAAACAAACGAAAGGAAACAGAGGCGGAAATAATAAAACCGTCAGTTATAAAACCAGATGATAATAAATCTATTGCTTTCTAATTTATTGGACAACGGAGAAATAACCGAAAATACTTTATTAAGTCTCAACTTATATTAACCTCCTTTTGTTTACCGATTCGTATACACAAAACTGATCATAATTTTAACTTAATGTAAGCAGTAGCCCTGTACAATATAAAACTTTATTAAATTATTGATATCAGAATTTCATGGGATACAGAAGTGATACATGAAACTGTAATATCGCTTCCTATTTTAGTTAACACGATATCTAAAGGCAAAAATTGCTTTAATTTCGCAGGTTACCTATTAAGAAATCGATTAATATAATCGCTAAAAGAAAATACAAAACAAATTTATATAATAACATATTTGTAGGTTTGGGTTAAAATACCTTCAAACTGAAAAGCTTTCTTAAACGGAATTCTACAATAAAATTCGAACCATTCATTTCCAAAGAATAGGAAAGATGTATACTTTTGCCTGTCTAAAAAATAGGCGATCGACGTGAATGCACAAACTACAGGGGAATAACAATGCTGAGTATAGCAAGCAAAGAGTACGAAAGCATATTAAAGAAATGACTGAAAATACATATAGAAACACAAATAAAGGGGTTGCAGAGCGATTTCAGGAAAGTAGGAGTGAAGAAAAGAGAAGAGGAGTAAAGAGAAAAATGAGGTACCTTATAAAATGTTTACAATATAATAATAAGAAATTATTTGTGAACAGGACATTTTAAATCGACAATAGTTAAAACCAAAGACTGTTTCTCTCTGACTCTGAATCTGGCACTGTTCCATAATAATGGATGATTTATTGAAAGAAATAAAAGAAAATGTAACAATACAACCAAAAGGATACAGGAATTTAGAAATATCAACAAATGAGTGCGCTTTCGCAGATAAACTAGTATTATTTGCTAAACTTGAAGAGATTTACCAGTAAACACCAAAATACTTTTTTGAACTGCTCGACGCACGTTTCGCTAACCATGTTAGCATCATCAGGAGATGATTTAATCTAAGATTTAGAGATTGATGATGCTAACATGGTTAGCGAAACGTGCGTCGAGCAGTTCAAACAAGTGTTTTGGTGTTTAGTGGTAAATCTCTTCAATTTTAGTGTTTCACACCAAAGGTTCCAATAGAAGAATTGATAGCAATATTTGCAAAAAATAAAAAATATTTAGAACGCAATCTAGAACTATAGAATACCCTACAAACTTGAAACTTACAATTAAATATAGGAAACACGAAAACTATGAAAACAGGAAAACAAAATCAATATGTACTAGTTAAACTGACCGGTGTACCCATAACCAATATGATTTTTTTAATTTTAAAAACATTGCCGTCTACTGATTTAATATAATCTATATTATAGTTAAATAATATATAATTGATATTTAGTGTGCTTATTGGTATATTTTGAAAAAAATATTTGAACCCTATAAGAATTGAAGAGCAAAGTGTTGATAAGTTCTATATTAGACATTTGATGCTTAATGAGTTTCAAAAACATACCAGTAGCATTAATGCTGTTTATCCTTGGGTCTTAAATAGCAGAACATGACAGCGCACCGTTAGATTAAAACGTTTGTCAGAGGGATGGGCGAAGATTGTCAATAACGACGAAGTTTATATTGTAGATTGAAACTATTAACTCTAAAATAAAATAAAATTTTGTATAGTATCAAAAACGACATTGTATCGTATCGTACAGTGATGGGATTTTCATATACATACATACATACCAGAAATACGTAATAAAAAAAATCTTAAACCATATGATATAAACATACAAGAAATACCAATTATAACACTAAACAAATATTTACACAATTAAACCCACAAACACCCAAAACAAACAAATTTAATTTTCAAAATCGATTGCTTAATTTGCCCAAACTCATATATTGACCAAACTAAACAATATTTAAAAAACAGAATACATGAACATAAAAAAAGCATTAGAAACCTTGAACCATTAACTTAAACGTAACTCCCCTTTCAGAACATGCCATAGATAACAACTTTAATTTTAATAACAAAAATTTTAGATTTTGAAAAACAATATAAAAAAGATAGAGATTTATTTATAAAAAAAAATGATATCATTAATTTCAGAAATGATATTGATAATTTAAGTTGTGTATATAATGACATCATTAAATAATATATTTTCATTCATTTTGTTTACATCTAATACCATTACAAGTGAAAAATCCAAAATTGTTAGGTTATAATAAAAAAAATATATAATAATCACATATTTGTAAAATTTGTCAAAATCAAAAATGTGTCAATTGAAGATTAGACAAAGAATGCCATATTTCATGTAAAAAAATTTAGGAAATTAATTATTCAATAAGATATAGTTGGTAGGTTTTTAAATAAGAATTTGTATTGTTTATAAAAATGATAATTGTTATATTGTGTAATTGTCCTGAGGATGATTTTATAAATAAACCGAAACGTTAACAATATAATAAAAAATAATAATTCATTAATAATTGACCGGAAATCAATATATATATATATATATATATATATATATATATATATATATATATATATATATATATATATATATATATATATATATATATATATATATATGTATATTTATATATATTTATATATATTTATATATATATATATGTATATTTATATATATATATATATATATATATATATATATATATATATATATATATATATATATATATATATATTAATATTTTGATGAAAAGTGTTATTAATTTCCCTCGTCCTATTTTTATTTCCGCTATTCGTTTTTTAAAATCCAATTTCGTATTTAATTAATTTCAGCGGATTTCATAAAATTTTATATGGTGTCGATAATTACAGAAACATTATCGTCTAGTCCTTATTGAAGCTTCTATAAGACGACCTAAACCAAATTGCTTTCTGGTGTTAATTGTCTTTACAGTGCTAATAGAAATGTCATTTTATATCACAATTAAAATCGACATTGCGAAACAATGTAATTGTGTTTTGGTATTGTTTGTGAATGACTACATCTGGCGAACATATGTGCACTCGTTGGAAATAACATACGATCCAAATCTGAAATCTCGACTTCCTATGTAGGTAAGATTTCGTCTGGTGTTTCGTTTTTGTATTGCCATAGTGAGCTTTTTTTCGTCAACAGATTTGTGTTATTTTTTTTTATTAATTCTGTTTTTTTTCTTAAATTTGAATTTCTCTAATTTTTGATTTAAAGTTTCTTTCTATAATAAAATTATAAAAATGCGTTTTCCTCTTTCAAAACAAATTCGGTATAAAACATATTTCATTCTAATCAAAAACTGTTGTGGACATTTTTATGAAATTCTCTTCTAGATCAGTCATATTATTGAAATTTGTTGGAAATTTTCGCGGCAATAATGCTGTTGCGTGTCAAACTGTAGTTTTACATTAAATGCAGTAATGAACATATATTTAATTTTAACTCAATATGAATTAATCAGATTGTATTAATTTTCTAATGTTATACGTATATTGTTAAATATAATTATTCACCATTAAGGCCAATCGCCACCAATAAGACCTGAAAAGATCGATCAAAAACTGTCAAGTTTGTGAAAAAATTATATTTCTATCAAAGCAATCACAAATGACTTGATCAACTATTATGCCAGAAATATTAACAAATCTAACTTTAATGCAATTGCCTAGCGCATCCACCAAAGCGTTCCGTTATATATCCAACCATAGTTTTGATATCAGAAACAATGAGTAAATATCTTAAATTGTTTACATATTAAATTTTGAATAATTTGCCATTCTAATTTTAAAAACTTCCGCTTACAAATCTCTGTCAGTTAGTTTATTAAGGTGATCACATGTTCTGGTGATGCCTACATAGTTAATGAAACACGCATCGGGAAGCTACAGTACAGTATATATATATATATATATATATATATATATATATATATATATATATATATATATATATATATATATATATATATATATATACTGGACTGACCATATATATATATATATATATATATATATATATATATATATATATATATATATATATATATATATATATATATATATATATATATATACATATATTTTTTTTGATGCCAAAATTGGAAGAGCAAGAAGTGGTGAAAATGTAATTGGCTCATATGGAGCAGGTGAGCGGGACAATAGAGGTAACAGATTGGTTGATTTTGCTAAAGACAATAACTTTATATTACGAATTCGTTTTATAATAATAATATCAGCACAAAATAAACATGGACAAGTCCATCTGAACTCATAATTGAAATTTATTACATTATGACCAACGATAAAACAATATTTTGCAATTTTACTGTCCTTAACACTTTTAATGTTGGTAGTGACTACTGAATGGTACGGGCAAAAGTTAGGATTAAATGTCGAAGAGAACGCGAAAGAATGCCAGATCAAAGAAAGACAAACTGGATTCTGGGAAATTGCTGGAGGGGAAGCGATTTTAAGATTGCTTTGTCGGACCGCTTTGCTATGTTAAAAGAACCAGAGAGGCGGAAAAACAGTTCAATATGAAGAAATCACCAGCAATGTGGTTAATTAATGAAAAGGTGATGGACAATGAGGAACACTGGGAGCACTGCAAAACTATAAGAAAACGTATTATAGAGGAGATGCGCCAACGTTCAACACACAGCTAATTCTGAAATCTCTGGAAGAAAACAGGGAAATAAACAAAGTTAAACCGAGGCTGAGAAAGAAAACGACGCAAATGTATACCTAAATACCTGAGGATGGTACAGTGTGCAGGGCGCGTAAGGAAATGTTAAAGGTTGTCAGAAAATTATATTCGCTGTTATATGAAAATCAGAACCAGTCGAACGGAACAATACCCACGGAAGAACAAATGCAAGATATCGTAGTGGAGGAAGTTACAAAGGCTATAGAACTGACGAAAAATGGCAAGGCCCCAAGAAAGGACAGTGTAACAGTTGAAATGCTAAAAGCTGGTGGTACATGAAACACTGGAAAAATTATACTCAAAATGCCTCAAAGAACAAAAAGTACCTGGCTTATGGAAAAATTCAGAAGTGATTCTTTTATATAAAAAAGGAACACAGGAAGATTTAAAGAACTACCGTCCAATAAGCTTTCTATCAGTAATGTACAAAGTTTTCACCAAGATAATATCTAAAGGAATATTAAGAAAACTAAATGACGCACAACCAAGAGAGCAAGCAGGATTCAGAAGTGGATTCAGTACAATGGATCACATCCAGGTTGTACCGCAGGCTTTAGAAATGTATAACGAACTCACCATGGCGCTGTGCTTGGCGTTTATTGACTACGATAAAGTCAAATCAACCTCAAAGCAGGCCATATTGGATACATTGTTTAGCCAGGGGGTATAAAAGCAACATGTAAATCTATTAGGATCGATATATGATGAAGCTCGAGCGACAGTTCCCCTTGATGGTCTGGAAGTTGGAATTAATGTAGAGCAGGGTGTACGGCAGCTGACGCAATATCGCCTATTCTTTTCTCAGCCTGCCTTGAAGAAGTATTGGAACGGATTGGAAACAGATCAATGGTAGATACTTGCAGATCATATCGTTCTCCTTTCACAAAACCCAGCGGAGCTGCAAAGACGCATACGAGAGCAGGTGAAATGCAACTGGTTCATGTGGAACTGGCTAGCGGGACAATAGATTAAGTCAAATGGTTGGCCATATATATATATATATATATATATATATATATATATATATATATATATATATATATATATATATATATATATATATATATATATATATATATATATATATATATATATGGCCAACCATTCCAATACACGGAAGGAGTGGAAACATTTTTATTTCTTTTATATATTATAAATAAGTATGGTTCTATTATATATTACATATTCAAACTATATATTGATTTGGTCACCAATGTGCTTCGAGTAATGGAAATAACATTCATTTCATAATATATTTGTGAACAATACGACATAATAATTCAGGTAACATCTCATGGGGTGCCATTTGCACAAACAAAACAGAAACAACATATCTCACCAGGTGTTCCTTTGCCCCTTCACCAAGTCGTTTGCTACTTTCGTTTCATTCAATGTTCATGTCCCGGTAGTAATTATCGGCGCAGTATAGACATCAACGCCTTCGAACCTGGTTGTCAACCATATATTCATACGCATTTCAGTATTCCATACATATTATCAAAGCCAAATTCTGTTTAAAAACCGTTTCTATTGATGTAGAAGTATTATTTTTAATAGGTTAAAATAAATTTTATTGAATTAATAAAATCCGAAATAATTAAATTATTTCGGATGAATTTCATTTTCAATATATTTGCATTTCTAAGGATAATATGAACTAGGGAAATAAAGTCCTATGTCTACGTTACTATTCTCGTTTGATATGATACTATTCAGTTAATTTTACAAAACCGGTTCGTATGACTTCGCCACTTCAGCCTCCAGATGTACACCCGAGAGGAGGTTAAATATAGGCCCCGCAAAGATGCTGGAAGTGCATTGAAGGTGCAATGAATGGAGGATAAAATTGGACCTGTGCCGACGTATATTTAGTTGCAGTGGGCGAGCTGGCAACCTGCGAATATTTCAAGAGAAAAAACGACCAAAAAAAAAACGAGCGAAATGTAACAGATGAACAATTCTTAAGCGACTTCTCGTGCTGAACAGAAACGCGCTTTTCAAAGCTGAAAGTATTTATAGAATTGGTAGGAATGGTTAGTTTTGGTTACATATGTCGCAGGTCTTTGTTTGACTACATATTTGCATGATGAGAATTAGATACTACTTCAAATTTTAAAAAAATACTTTTTTATATACAAAGTTTGTATAAATTACGTATATCAGATGTTAAAATGTATTTGCGTCAGTTTTTTTAGTTTAGTTTACCAAACTACTATTACTATCACTAATAATTAGACAGAATAATCTTCATTTAAAAATATTTTTACTCCATATTTTTAGTTGACGTCGTTCTCAATTAATGGTTTCATTTAGATGCTACTGAAGTGACCAACGTAAGGGGTGTTCTGAGTGAGAAAGACTTGTTGATGACATCCTAAGAACAGTTTTATTTGAACAGCTCATAATAATATGAAACCCATTATTTTTTTTTATGCATTCTTATTAATTGATATGTAGGGTGATTTTTTAGTGTGTCCGAACTTCCGTTAGGGGTCGCTGTCAAACGAACTGTGAGTTTGCGCTCAAGTCTGTAAATCTGTCTCAATAGTCTGGCACTTCATCATAGAACGTTTAACATGAAAGCAATGCTTGCAAATTTTCGAAATATATTATAAAAATCAGTGTTTTGTGCGCCAAACTTATAGAGCACTTCGTGAATTTTATGAAGATCCAAATTTATCAATTCCTCGCATTTTGCAGGAAGTTGGACTTTGTTATTCGATTACGTGGATTATTTATTATTCCTAATTTGAATAGTATTGTCCTGGAGAATATGTTGGTCCAACAGGACGGCTCGACATGTCATACAGCCAACACAACAATCGATTTATTCAGGGACAAATTCGGTGAGAAAATTATTTCAAGGAACGGACCTGTTAACTGACCACCAAGGTCATGTAATTTAACGTCTTAGATTATTTTCTTTCTAGTTGTGTTAAATCTCTGGTATATGCCGATAAACCAGCAACTACTGACGCCTTGGAAACTAACATAAGTCGGACAATTGCGGACATAAGACCCCAGTTGCTTGAAAGTGTGGTCGGAAATTGGATTGATAGAATGCGCTTTATCAGAAGTAGCCGTGGCGGACATTTGTCCGAAACAGTTTTCAAACATTAATGCCATTCAATATTATTTCACATAAAAAAATAGTTTCAAGGCAGTTAATTTGGTTGTTGTTTTATTTGAATTTAAAGTTCGGATGCATTAAAAAAAACACCCTTTAGATATGTCTGAGAAAGAAGTTATTTTTGAATCCGTGTAGAGTGCAGCGTGATAATATATTCCTTAAATTAGGAAAATAAATAATATTGTGTTAGGTGTTCATAGCTATGGTGTTTAACATGTAGCTAACTGCTAAATGTAATGTTCTTGCTGCGAAATTCTGGTCAAACATATTTATAAATGTTTTGAAATTATATCAATAGTTGTTTTGTATATTTCAAAGAGTATTTCGTCAAAATTACTTTCTTTGCTTCTCACCTTTATAATAGGTTCTGCAGTTTACCTAAAAATTAATGAAAATGCTAGTACATAAAAATGATCAAATAGTAATCTGTTAAAATGAAAATTTTAAGGCAAATTCTTGTAGGAAAATATCCAAACCCACAAACCATAGTCCATTTGTTACATTACAAATGCATATATAAATTTATGTCTTTCGTCGAAAACCATTATTTTTATGGGGAATAAACGTCTTTACGCTTATGCGGCATGCATTTGCTGGTTGTTAGGCGCACTATCAACCGCGAATAATGATTTCGTCGCAAACTGAAATAGAATGGGAAAAAAGTTAATGCGAAGAGACTATTTCCATCTCGAATGTTGTGGTATTTGCTGAAAATCAAATACGCAGGCTATACAATGTTGGTTTATTTTAAGAAAATGGTGTTCTCGTAAATGGAAAATATTGAAAATATTTTTGTTTCGATCGTTGAAACGAAATAACTACAATATTTTCATCCTATCGATCTGCGTATATATATATATATATATATATATATATATATATATATATATATATATATATATATATATATATATATATATATGTTACATCTAATATTTTCGCGAATGGTAGATAATGTTTCTAAATCATTCCGGGTGTCGATCCGTTGATTCTGTGAAGAGTCACGACGTTTCGCCAAAATCGCATTTGGCATTTTCAAGTGTTTTCCGCTTATATATATTCCTGCTAAGTATTCATTTACAACAGACATTACATTTTCTTATGGATGGCAGCCGTTGAAATGCCACTCTTGTGAGTTGAGACGTCTCCATAGCGAAACGGTTCTTTTTTTTTCTTGCCTAACGAACTCTACTATTGGCATGCGGTAGTATGACTACGAGGTAAATAATCTTCAAAAAGACCTAAGAATCTACAAAACCAAACCAAAAACTAAGAGTCTACAAAAAATGTTTGCTTTGGCTTCCCGGTGGAAAAACTAAGTCATTATTAGTGAAGGCGCTGAACCGTTATACTGTCATTCAATATTTTGTACTTTTGACTCCGAAGTCGGATCAAAGTTATAAATAATGATTTATCTGATGCGTATTTAATCAGTAGTTTTTGCCCTTCTAGTCACCCGGCAGCATAAAGACCCAATCCATGGTATCATTTTTTGCTACACTACCTGTTGAAATACCACAAGTAGCGATTAAAAACTTACGATATCATGAGCCAAATCAATTATTTTCTATGTTCATGCTCACTTTTCGATATGGTGCATTATTTATAAGACTCTCTTCTAAATTATAAATCTCGAGACCAGCTATAATTACTTAGTTACTTTGTAATAGCTATGACTTTATTCTCATTTTTTTAAATTTTTTCGAATAAATGTAAATATCACTGCCCCAAAGAATCTGGAATAAAATAAGAATAAGGACACCATGAAATAGAAAGACATATGTATGCGTTTTGTTGAATGATTTCCTAATTTCGTAACTAATTAAAAGCCACACACAAAAACCAGTAAGTGCATTGGCATTATATTAAATTTCATCCTATTAAGATGTTCATTGTGACCAGAGGCAAAAAACTTTGAATAATACGTTTACTTTGAATATACGTTGTAACTCCATAATCATATTGGTGATATATATATATATATATATATATATATATATATATATATATATATATATATATATATATATATATATATATATATATATATATATAATTAAATTAATAAATAGAAAATCTCCGGTGTATTAGTAATTGTTTTTTCCTTACTGTTTTAAATAAATTTTCTTGAAATTAAGTGACCATTAAAAAAAGATATGAGTGTATTTATTAAAGCACCCAGTCACTATTAATTCCCGGATTAAAACAATATTTAAAAGAACAGCATGTATTTTAATTAGTTACATATTTATATACGTCAATTAAAGATTTGTAGTAAAAACGACTTTTCATTTAATAATTCTTACGAAATGACAAAAATGAATGCCGTCATTATACATAACTGGAGTTCGTTTACCAATGGCGTGGCGTAACTGATATATTTTGATTATTTTATTTATATACTTTCATCTACCTTTTTTTGCGATCCCGCGTTTTTTATTTGAATTAGCGCTCTACTTGACATGTGTTTAATATTTGAAGGCAGATGTAAGATTAATTACTTGATATAATGTCGTTTCGTCATATATTATCGTATATAATTTGTTAATACCAATACCATATAAGATCAATCAATTTCTCAATACATCTAGTTGATTTTAATTAGGAAAACTACTACTTGTAAACTTGTTATGCATCAACAGTTATTAATCAACCCTAAGAACGTCAGCTTGAAATGTGAACTTAGGTTTATATGTACCATTTAAATGAACTTGTAGTGAAGTAGCTTTTTTGGTATGAGATGACTTGCGTCATCTCATCATTTAAAATTATTTAATTAACATTAAGTACTTTACCAGTGTAGCCAATCTACTATTTTCACGAAGTTCACCATAGTGTGTAAGTGAGGGAACACAATGAAAAATATATTTTATTGGATTAATTTTGTAATTTTTGTGTTAACCATAAGGTTATTATGCTGTAGTAAGAAAAAACCAGAAATATTACTTATATACGGCTTTCCATTAAAGGCGCTCGAACTTGTAAATAAAACAAGTGCTGTATGAGATACCATTATTTTTTTTATTTAAAAGTGTATTCGATTACATTATATATGGAATATGATATCGGCCAAAGGGCCGCAGTGGCTTCGCTGGGAGGTGCGTGTCCGAGAGGTCCAATTTTCGATGACTGGATCGCAATGGTTATGTTGAGTTTTAAGGCATAAATCGTCTGCGACTTATTCGCATAGCTCCGTGATTTAATGTTGCCCCACAAGAAAAAGTCTAATAGCATTAAATCACACGATCTCGGTGGCCAGTTGACGTCGCCGGAATACGAGATAACTAAGCCGTCGAATTTGTGGTGCAGAAGATCCATTGAGACCTGCGCTGTGTGGCACGTAGCACGTGACGCAGTATTGTTGGAACCATATGTCGCTGAGATGCATATATTCCAATGTAGGCCACAAAAAATTAGTTATTATCGACCTGTACCTCTCGGCGATGACAGGCGACGTCAGCCTCATTTTGGAAGAAGTAAAGGCCAATGATCCCCCCCCCCCCCCCCCTCCTGGACAAAAATCTACACCAAACAGAGACTTTCTCTGAATGCATTTACAACTGATGGGTCTTATATGGATGACAATTCTCAAATGCGACAATTTTGCTTGTTGACATAACTATTCATCCAAAAATGGGCTTCGTCGCTGAAGATGATTTTCCGTCTGAAATCAGTGTCACTTCCAACTGGGCCATAGCCCAGTCAGCGAATGCTCGACGCTGCCTGTGGTCATTTACCTTCAGTTGCTGGGTTAATTGAATTCTGTACGGGTTCAAATCCCAACGCAAAATTCAAAGCAACAAAAGTTGTGGTCTACGAAAGCCCAAGTTCTTGGGCGCGACGAGTAATTGAGTGCCTCGAGTTACCCTGCACACTTTCGTTCACTACAGCAATATTTTCTATAGACCTCACGTTTCGACACGTACAGACTTTGTTTGATTGTTTACTGAACCAGTTGATTCGAATTTGTCCACCAAACGATGAATAGTCTGCTCAACAGAATTGTGTGCACCGAAAAAATCACGTAGCGCACGGAACGTAGCTTGAACTGAGCACTCACATTAATAGTAAAGTTTAATCATTTGTACGCGTTACCCAACACTGCAACTTTCCAAGATGATTTGCCTAACACTAGTTACTATAAACTCCAAATTTGACCGCCGAAACCCTGTATTTAACTCAAAAAACGGAAGTAGATCCACCACAGTTATTATAACGCTATGAAACACAGCACGGCATAGACAGAGGGATCATGTCATCCCATCAGCTGGGTTATGTCTTCTTGACGTAAGTTGGGGTAAAATTGCCAGCGGCCGAGGTACCAAAAGTTCGATCATATCCTCACTATCGCAGCTCTTTGTCACATTGTTTTATGAGTTGTATACGCCCTGCGGTTATCTTATGGAAAAATTAGATTTCAATGGAATTGCAGCTTATAGCTTCCCAAGCACATAGCTCCGATATCATACATTCTTGGAATTATATTATATTCCGTGCCGAGGCAAAAATTAAATCTCCCCTTTCATCTTGAAAAGATCTAATTATTCTACGTTCATTATGATTAGCTAAAGAAACCCTAGATTCACCACAAAAAAAGAGATTGAATTTCGTTATAGGAACCATTCAGTTCTTGCTCGGCACCATTCTAAATGACTCGTCTTGTGGTGTCCTATAAGATAACGAACCCAATAAGGATTCCAAGTCCCCATCGAAAGTATACGCTGATTAACAGCCATGCTTGAAACAATCCTACATGTAGCTATGACAAAAGCATTAGGCACGTACCGGATAGTTTCAGGTTAATTTCGTACTCTAAGAAGTCCAAGAAAGCAGTTCGTCAAAACCTGTGATACTTTTAATATGACCAGAATCTAATATTCGTGAATTACTGTGATCGTCAAACCATTATATCCAGGGCCTCATAACGGTAGAAAGAGCAATGTCCAATCGTCTCGCTATTTTACGAAAACTTAAACCCGCTTTTTTCATATCACTAGCTCGTCCGTCTTCAAATTTGTATAATTGCCTGAAATGATCAGGTGGATAATCTCGGTTCACTTTTGCATTTGAATGCAATAGAATCGTGAGAACAATGCTGCTTAACTTAGTAAAATCCGATAAATGCCATTACACATTACTTTGTTATATTTTTATATAATCATATACAGAAATGAAAAAATAGATAAGCAAAAAGTATATATATATATATATATATATATATATATATATATATATATATATATGCCCACAAGGTAGCGTAACGGAACCGTAGAGGGAAAATATTACAGAAATATTTCACCCTTTCTCCACGTGGTGCCACCGATCGCCTTCGCCGAACTGTCAACCATGCGACGTCACGTGTCTCTCGAGACCGGTTTCTAGCCTTTCAGCCGTTATCAGCCGAGCTCTAGACGAACGCAAGGAAAGCAGTTCGGAGAGGCAATCGGGGCCAGACCAGATCAACTTGCCATTTTAATGACGGGTCGTGATCGCACACAACTCACGCCATCATACGGCGAATGCTCGTAGCAGTCAGGACCGCTCGTAACATTCTGCCTGGAACCTCGGGTATAGTACCAGGTATGCCCACAAGGTAGCGTAACGGAACCGTGGAAGGAAAATTCATTAAAATGGCCAGTTGATCTGGTCTGGCCCCGATTGCCTCTCCGAACTGCTTTCCTTGCGTTCGTCTAGAGCTCGGCTGATGACGGCTGAAAGGCTAGAAACCGGTCCCGAGAGACACGTGACGTCGCATGGTTGACAGTTCGGCGAAGGCGATCGGTGGCACCACGTGGAGAAAAGGTGAAATATTTCTGTAATATATATATATTTATATATATATATATATATATATATATATATATATATATATATATATATATATATATATATATATATATATATAGATTAAAAAGAGAGTGAATTTTCAGTTTTCTCAAAGATGCATACTGGGCATGCTTATAAATATATATATATATATATATATATATATATATATATATATATATATATATATATATATATATATATATATATATATATGTATATGTCATTGCGCAAAAAACCTAGTTTTTTTAGCTTTGAATATGTGGAATTATGTACCAGGAAAACGTCTGGCAAGGAAGTTTAATAACTTTCTTTCATTTGAAGAAGATAACTGTTGAAAGTTATGGATTGTTGGTTGAAGCTTATGGTCAACATGTTTTACCTTGTGAACGATAGTTTAAACGCTTTAATAAGGGTCATTTTTATATAAAAGACAAGGAGCGTCAAGGACAGCCGAAAAAGTTTGAAGATGCAAATTTGCAGGCATTATTGGATAAAGACTCCACTCATACATTGAAACAATTAGCAGAAGCATTGAATGTTGCCCAATCCATCATTTCCAAACGTCTATATGTATTGGGGAAGGTCCGGAAGGAATGAAAATGGTTTCCATATGAATTGAAGGAAAGAGTCATTAAAATGCGAAAAATTACTTTGAAATTTTGCTTGCCGGACAGAAAAGAAAAGGTTCTTTGCATCGAGTTGTGACAGGTAAAAAGTGGATTTATTTTGACAAGCCAAAGGGCAAAAAGTCAAAGGTAGACCCAGGCCAGAAAGAAGGCGGAATATTTGATGTGATAATAGGGAAACTGTGTATTACGAACTGATGAAGCCTGGTGAAATGATTACTGGCGATCGATACCGATAACAACTGAAAAACTAGAACCGAGCATTGAAGGAAAAACGACCAGATTGCCCCTAAGGCACGATAAAGTCATTTTTCACCATATTGCAAAATGTGCAAAAGACTATCTGGAAAACGTTAAACGGGACATCATACCCCACCCGTCCTATTGACCTGACTTAGCCCCTTGCGACTAACACTTATTTCGATGGCCCCAAAAAAACAAAAGTGCGTTTGGCGCGTAATTCATTATTTGACAGAAAGATAGGAAAAGGTAATAGCTAGCAATAGCCAATACTTCGATTATTAAGGTAATTTATTCCGTTATGTAAATAAACGTTCAAATTTTGCGAAAAAATTGACATTATTAACTGAAAAACTCGTTACACTACCCACCGAATAGGGCAAGTGTAACGCAATCAGTTTGTTTTGACGTATTTATTTTCTTATTTGTGACGATTTCGGTTTGGTTGTTCTGCAGTGCAGACGTACAAGTTTTATTATGGATAAATACGCAGTAAAAGAATGCTGCAGTGAAATTGGTGTAATAGCACTGCGTAAACGTGCTTTGCACTCTTGTAATTTGCGTCATAACGACAATTTATCGTATATTTGATTCGACGACGCGGTGGTGAATTTCTTCACGCCGTTTACACCGGATTTTGAGAATTGACTTGCACTTGTTTGCTAATAAGATTAAAATTATTCAATACTTGTTGCATACATTCAATAATAAGCGATTAGAATACTGTAAATACCATCAGATCTTCTGATATGACGTCTCCGGATTATTATTTATGGGGATTGTTGAAGAAAAAGGTTTACTTAAACAATATAGTATATCAAGAACAACATCCGTGCAATACCCGCTTGGTACAAAAATATATATTTATGCTTGTTTATAACAGCTACTGTGCTAAAGCATACGTCATCAGTACTTGCCCGTGTAGAAGAAATTAAATTTTGAGAGCTTGTAAGTTGGTATACCCCAATCAATAGACATGTTAAAAGAGAAATATTTCATAAATATTCAAGATATTTACGGCTGATTCAATAAATATCACGTTTTGATAATATTCATCTTTTTATTAGAAATGTTTAATTCGGCTATTATTTGAAATATTTCACTCTACTACATATAGTAAAATATAAAAATTATGATTTTCCCAAGTTGTCAAATTTGCATGAATATAAAATTTCGCATGAAATATATGTTTGTCTTTTAAATGTTTAAAATAACTTTCTACCAAATATTTCCGAGCGATGTTAAATAGTCTATGCTGCAACCGGATATCGCGTATAGCATCTGAACATATTTTGGCAAGATTTCCGAGCAAAACGACAAAATCGACAGCGTCGTCACCAACTCCACGACCGGGGTCATTATTACCGTATGATATATCACTTCCGTTCGCTGGCTAATTACTTGTCCCGTGAAGAACAAGAATGGCCTAAGTTATATCTACACGACCACTTTTTCTAGTTGCCCCTTCATAAATGGTCTTTGAAGCTTTGTTAGATCGCTTCATATCTTTTTGCAATTTGATTAACTGACATTCACATTTCAGTGGCGCCGCAGAATAAGTCAAAACAATATTTTAATTCCGATTTAACTAAACATAAATGCCTATATAACATTTTTGATTCTTCAGTTCAAGGTTTTTTTCCAAAAACCAAGATGATGCTTAAAATGTATTATTAATTATTTTTGTGAAACTTGTTGAAAAAGGTATTCGTTATCCATTCACCTGTACTTTATGTTCTTTATAATTGATTATTTTTCGGTATGTTTTGTTATTAAATTGGTATTAGTCTGGGATAGATCATGGGATACATCTGGGATACATCAGGGGTTTCTGCGTCAGAAAGGGGCGCTGTCCTTTTTTTCTTATGTTCGAACCTAGCTGGTTTCTCCCTCAGTCGCCTCCCAAACAATGATGGTGTGCGAACCTAGCATCAAAACACTGCTTTGTGTACCCTTACCAAGGGATACCAGAAGTGCTGCTTTTTTTCAGGCCAGGGTTGTAGAGACTAGCCTGCAGATTTGAATCAACTCCTCGTGCAACGTGCAACTCCTCGACAAACGACAACGACTTCATACCTCGCAAAGCACCGTTAATAAGGACACCAATTTGATAGAGAATTAGGGATTAATATCAGTATGCTCTACCTCTTTGGAAGTTATGTTGTGCTGAGTAAGAGAACTCGATGAATCATTTTTATTGTTAATATTAGTGTCGTTATCATTATTATTGTAGATTTCACCCTAACGGCATTTCGTCGAAGGGAAATATTTACTTATTCCAGATATCTTAGATATCAAAATGAATAAGCTCAGTGTGAACACTATCCCTGTTTTAGGATCGCATGGTGACATTGATGACGGTTAATGATTTTGTTATCCAAGAACTTTCAGACGGGTTGGTCTATTTCAAGGCCTTTATATTTGCCTCGTTTCTCTGCTTCTTTGGAAGTGTTGGATATTAATTTTCACCGAGCAAGAGAACCCTATAACCTTTTCAAGTTTTCTTCGATTATTTCTATTTTCTCACGAACGTAGGGTAAGAATGGATCTTCATTTATGCCATAATTGCTGTTAAATGGAAAACAAAGCAAATGTAAAGCAGCATTATGTCTATTGATCGTCGATTATGTCTATCGGTAAGTGGTGGAATCATTTTCCTTCAAAATATATTTGTGTCCATGACCTTTGTCACCAATCTACTCTGGCATCACGAAACCCGCAGTTTGGAACAACAAGTCCACAGACCACATGAAGTCAAAAGTGAATCCGGCTAATAAATACTGAGTATGCGGATGTCGGAAAATTAGCGAGCGAAGATTTTTCGACATGTGCTCGTACATCACGCTCGCCTACCGAGCTTTTTAATGTTATTATTGGGTTGTTCTAGTATTGAAGCTCTCACTCTTACAGCATCAAAGCTGGAATTATGAAATTCGATACCTTTTAGGGTTTTGGGTACCGTCTGTAACCATATATTATTTTAATTATTAATTATAAATTACAAATAATACATCAGAAAATAAATAAAAAATCAGAAATAAAATAAAAAAATAAATAAAATATTTATGATTATAATCAATTAACTATTGATTTATGATCTCAATAAATTGTTATTATTGGACGTAAGTCCCATTATTTCCATAGCATTTTAATAACTATTAATATTTCTAATTTAACTGCTGCCAATTAACTTTATAATTATCATTATCTTATAGTCGGCCAGTACTTCACCTCTCTTTAATGAGACTCATAAGCAACTCGAAGTCCAAAGAAGGCAACAGGAGCAACTGTTGCAACAACAACAAAAACTTCAAGAGCTTCAAGGACAGATCTCAGCACAATGTCCAGGAGGTGGACCTGTTGTGCCGCAGGGTGTTATGTTTTTACCGTTCTTCGAACAGTTATCAAGAGGATTGCACAATTCAGCTGTTTCACCTGTTGTTGCCAAAAGTCCCTTAGCCAATCATGTAAGTTTCAATTTAATATAATTTTAAAACAATATTATTTATAATTATTATTTTAGATGTTGCCACCTCATCAGGTTCCTAGTTGGATTTCGGCCGCTACAACAGCGCATCTTGCACAAATTCAACAACAGCACCAACAACAATCCAATCATCAGCCTCTAACCATTAATTCCACCGAGCGACGCAGTCCTCCACAACAGCCTGTATCCCCAACAGTACCTCCCAGCGATCCAGATACACCATTAAATCTCTCGAAACCAAAATCTATGGGTTCTGGATCAACAGATTCGAATACCACGTCAACTAGCCAACACCAAAGTATCAATGATCAACCAGTAGCTGCAACAGTACCACGTCTTTTACCGCCGAATTTAATGATGCCAAATCGAGCGTTCCTTCCTTACGCTGGTTTGCCTCCACAATTTCCAATGCCACCTGGAATTGACGGGAGAAATAAAAGTGGCACTGACATGAGACAAAATGTGGAAAAGCAGCCTCCATTTCCCCTCCATATGTACGCAATGCCGCCACCAACTTTAGGAGGTCGTTCCAAAGAATCGGAAGGAATGAAAGAAGAAAATGACTTTATCACAGCCTGTCAACGTAAGTTATTTATCCCAACCAATAATTATCTCTGCTGACTTAAAAATTCGCTATGCGAATATTTCTTTTGCTTTATGGGTGGGCGAATTAAGCTGACATGAAAGAGCTTTTTTCGAAAATATTTCAAGCAAGCGCAACGAAAATTAAACCACAGCATCTGTGAAAAGAAAAATTGACCTCATTTAAAAAAACGATAGTCTTGTTAAAAGCATTGTTTATTATGCGTATTTCAAATAAAGAGGAACAATATTTCTGTTCAAAGCATAAACCTGTCAGAATAAATAAAGTCACTTAAAGTGAAATTGAGTGTATCTTAGAGTAAAATTTTCACAGTAAAATTTAATTTGTCTTTTAGGAATTTCAGATTTCACCATATTTACAAACTGTCAGTGACATTGTCTTTGATCTTTGTTTTCTTTTATGATAATACCTCACATTTCATATCTGCACCATTAAAATAAAGCGACTTGAAATGATGCCAAAGTTAGACCGTTCATCTTTTTTTATTTACGTACAATCATATTTTAAATGATCTTTTATTTCGGATTTTATATGTCAATTGTACATTTAATTATTCTATTTATTGATTGAGATATACGGAAAGTAAATTAATTATAACTCTCCACCCAGGTATGTATCAAAACATACCTAGGTATATTAATGTATGAATTTAAATTTATTCACTCTACTTTTCAAAAATAATGCTATATTAGGATTTTTTTGTGTTCATAAAATAATGTTAAGCGAAGGACAGTCAAACAGATTTACTAAAAAATTGCTAACAAAAAAAGAGACGTGGGTGATAAGATATACTATAATCAAAAAATAAGGTGACTTTTAAAATAAAACAAAGTATTTATTTATTCATTCGAATTTACTTTGTTTCCTTTAAATCAGTCCCCTCTCTCAATACACTTATTTCAACGAGTTTTCCTCTCCTCGAAACAGTTTTGATACTTGGCTTTTGGTATTTGCTTCAAAGCAGCCAACAATATCTCTTGACTGACTTCTATGAATTTAAACTGGCATTCACGGAGTAGTTTCATCAATAGAGGAAACAGGAAAAAATCACACGGTGTCATATCTAGTGATTGTGGTACTTTTGGTATGTTATTTGATTTTGAATGAAAAATTGAGAAATAATTATTGTTGTGTTCAATGATGTATTATCATGATGCAAAAATCATTAAATGTTTTTCATGCTCATCATGAAATATATAATGCCTAAATACTATTCTTTGTTAACTGTTTGACCAGTTCGAAGGAACTTTTTTTGTGCAATACCATGGTAATCGAGGAATACTTGGGCTTGATTTTTTCGGGTTTGGTTGATCTTTAGCACGATATTCGCTTCACTAATGAGTTCTTTCATGGTCATTAGTGTAAATCCATTTCTCATCACCAGTAAGTGTTACAGTCCAGTATGTCAGCATCCAAAGAAATCATCTCCGAAGCAACTTTAACACGACAGTGTATTTAAAAAAAATAGTTTTTTCGGAACAAGACGAAAAGACATACGAGACAAGCGTATATTGTTCTTCAAATTTGACTGAATTGGTCCATATGATATTCCAGTAATATCTACAATGTCCCTAATACTTAA
Organism: Cosmopolites sordidus; assembly: GCA_031761425.1. Taxonomy (NCBI): domain Eukaryota; kingdom Metazoa; phylum Arthropoda; class Insecta; order Coleoptera; family Curculionidae; genus Cosmopolites; species Cosmopolites sordidus. The sequence goes on from JARFXV010000536.1 coordinate 1,287,738, forward strand.
TGGATGATTACTCAGTACAAGATCTTCGATTTTGGTAATGTTTTCATCATTGGTTGACGTAGAAGGCTTTCCTGAATGAGGTACATCTTCAACTACTTCTCAACCATCACTAAAGTCCTTGTACCACTTGATTTTTTTTTGACAGAGCCTCATTACTGTAACACTTTCTTAACGTTTTCAATACATTATCAAGAGAAAATTCGTTTTTTATGCACACAATGTAATGCTAATTCTCTGATCGATCAGTTTATCGATTTGAAAAAATCACCGACAATTTTTTTTTACAAAAGACGGTGTAATTTTTAACTTACCAAGCCAAATGATATCAACTCTTTGTCAGATATCAACGTCATGGCAACAAAAATATAATTAAAATATAAATATCAAATTGTTGTATAGATTTGTAAAGCGCGCGAATTTTTTTAACAAAAGTCACCTTACTTTTTGATCATAGTTTATAGATTTTAATTCTTGTTGTTTTCAGTGAGTTCAATGATTCATGAACACGTTATTCTTCTATTAACGTCGAAAATTTTCCAAGGCAAATCTTATCTTCAACACGTTTTCTACTTTTGTTGAACGTTTTACACCATTTAAAAAGATTTATTCTTGACTTATACGTATTATATCTATTCTATATTATACAATATCCACTGTTTTTAAATGCAAAGTAATGTCCTCAGTTCGTTAATCAATAAAATTCGATTAGCTTAAAATCGCTAGAAATGTTTATATGTTTTAGTTACAACAATTGACAAATATAAACACTCATCTGCCAGTATTACTAAATTAAAAAGCAAAATACTGTTTGATATAAAGCAAAATCGGTAAATAAACTTATCCCAAAAGTTCTTGATTTATAAAATTTATTTATTTGTTCATATTCACATTATATTTTAAATGCTTCTCCGTTAGCCATTTCAGTGAAAATGAATTATTAGGTCCTCAACTTAGTTTTTTTTTGACTACCTTTGACAAAAGCAACATAAAATTAATCTTCGAAGTAATTCTTTTTGTATACACTTTTTGTATCCACTTTGTATACACATATACACCCTACAGGTCTGTCGAATATGAGATCGAAAAAAACTTAGACAGACCAACTCGATGATCGTTTCCAGAGTCATTTTTGCTGTATGCTGCCGTGCATTGTTCTGAAACAAAATGAAAACAAATTTGTAGTAGTAATGGTTGATGGATCACCAGGATTAACCCACGGTTTTTACATTTGGATTATCGTTGATATTTATGCAGAAAGTTCTTTTTTTGAATCTGGAGAGTAATGACCCAATAACATGAAACAGCCTACTCAATCAATTCCTAGCTTATGTAAACGTTTAGAAATGGCTTGCAGTGCAAGTTCCTGTGCGAGCCGTAGTAGTACATGACAACGCTTTTCTTCCAGCAGTGTTTCCAATTCTTCAGCCTTCATTTTTGGCTATCCCAGACTTTTTTTATCATTTAAGTTAACATTTCCACTGCATCAAATCATTTTCTGCGCTTCCGAAGTATTTGTTTCCCATTGAGAGGCGAACTGAAGACAATGCCTCAAATGTTGCTTTTCGAATGTCATGGCGTCTAAAAAAAAGATGGCACTTTAATGTAATGGCGGAACAGTTTTATGATTCAGATGGTGGAAAAATAATCTGATTCGAATGGGTTCTGCGGTCCATAATATTCTATATAATACGTAGGAGCCGAGGATTAAGTTGAAGACACAATAATTCTGTTTTCAACTACAATTGTTTACCAAATTTTGTTGATTTCGTGTTTATTTTTATTAAACTTTAATAACCATATGTTTTGTTTCAGTTTGGGGAGCACCCGATCCAAACTTTAAAATGGATGAAAACTCCGACAAGGCGAAAATTATCAGACAGCAACCAAAACGCGATACTGAAAACAAACCCCACATTAAAAGACCTATGAATGCTTTCATGGTATGGGCCAAAGACGAAAGAAGAAAGATCTTGAAGGCCTGTCCTGATATGCACAACTCGAATATTTCAAAAATACTGGGGGCTCGATGGAAAGCCATGTCCAATTCCGAAAAACAACCTTATTACGAAGAGCAGTCGCGTCTTTCGAAACTGCATATGGAAAAACATCCAGATTACCGATATCGACCCAGACCCAAACGAACTTGCATTGTCGATGGAAAAAAGATGCGAATATCAGAGTACAAAATGCTCATGCGCCAACGTCGGCAAGAAATGCGTCAATTGTGGTGTAGAGATAGTGCTGACATGAACTTTAGCATTTCTCCTTCGTCAGAAATGACTTCTCCAGCTACATCGACGTCTGGAAGACCATCTTTAACTCCACCATTGATGATGAATGGTGCAGGGCCCAGCTCAGATAGAGGCTTCTTCTACCCACAAGATAGTTCATCACCTGATGCACTAAACTTTTCCCATGAACGTAACACATACGAATCTAGTCCGAGAAAAGAGGATGACTGAGCCTGGCCTAATGGGGAAATTAGTTTCCCAGGATGGTTTTAAATTTTCTTTGTATATTAACATTCAACACTCAAATGACGCGTCTAAATTTTTCTTAGGCGTAACAAACATTGGTAAAGTTTGGTTTTAACTTTTTTGACTCTGTAAATAAATAAACACAAAATCCTTGTCCTTTAGAAATATTATAAGCAAACGTGTCAATTGTTTGTAATATTAGGCCCTGAAATGAATGAAATTTAGTATATGATAAAAATAAAATACCTCCAAATCAACAATAAGTAACATATAAATAGCAATAATAAAATAAAACCGTCTCAATAGTATTTGTTTATATTAATAAATTGTCATTTGCCGAGTCAGAAACGTTAAAGTCATCTATGTAAAAAGCAGGGCATAAAATATAGTGCCATTAAATTGACTTACGAATAGTGTATCATAATTACATTGGTGTTGTAGTTTTTATTGTTATTGTATATAGTCACTTATAGTTTTGAGTTATTTATTTTGTTTTGATAAGTATGTTACTTTTTTGTAAATTTCTAACAATTTTTAATTTGCATTGCATATTTGTTTTTTTTTATTTTTTATTACTAGTGCAGAGATATATATTTTTGCAAACACGTAAAAGGAAAACTACACTTACAATATCAAATAATTCATGTTTGAAATACGTCTTGTTTGATATTTTCTTTATGCTGGATCACATTGGTTAACGAAATATTTGTTCATGTTTTAGACACAACTGACAAATCAATCAGTATTGTCAACTGAATTTTTATATGAATATAAATGTATTTTATTTCTTTCAGTATATCAAACTTGTATTTCCTTTTTTTTCATGTTTTTGCGGTACAAAGCAAGTTAGATATATTTAAAGAACATGGTGCAATGTACATTGTTAATGTTTATATGTTTTAGTGTAGATTAAAGCCAGTAAAATTAAGAGGATATAGTTCGTTTATTTATTTCAATAATAAAATGTACAGTTTCTAGTTTCATTTTTTTATTAGAGTTTTGTGTACCTAGATTTTATATTTTATTTCAAATTTCTGTCAATACGGTAATTTATTTCACTTTATATGCATTATTTTTTATACGTAGCTTATATTATTATGAGGCTAAAGGTAGCTATGTGAAAATTGATAATTGAAAAAGGTTTTTGGGGTAATGTCTTTGAAAACTATTTTCAGAATTTCATTATATATAAAACACTTAAGCAGCAAAATTTCTAATAATTCAAATGTTGTAATAGCATTCAACAGTATATTATTTTGCAGTTTATAGTGCTGCATTTCTGTATTCATACATAGCGTTCAAGTTATTAATAGCTTGTGTATTTATTATTTTTAAAATACTTGTAATTAAACCTATAAATTGTGATACCTGATACTTATTAATTAGGTATATTGTAAAAATCGTAGCATATAACTTACTAAAGGTTCTTGGAAGGTTGTTAAAGATTTGTCAAAAGTGACTTTTGAAGAAGTAATGTGTAGGCATTTAAAGTATTACATAATGCTAATATAGGGCTAGTGAATGTAAGAATAAAGAGGTATCGTCACAGCTTAAATAGTATTTGTTTTATATATCCCTGACAGAGTTCAGAACTGGACAAACGGATAATTCAAGCTGTCACGATAAGTCCCTAATATCTATTCTCTCCTCAGCATGATAAAAATAATAATTAATACTAGCAAAAGTGTAAGAAATTCTGAAAACTGAACTATAGAAAATAGATCACTGTTCTTTCTTGTGCCAAAATAAAATTAATAAAATATGTAAAATGATTTTGCCTTTCTTTTCACTTCTAAATGAGATATTTAATCCTTTTCGGACGAGATGTTTTTAACCTTTGTAATCAACCAGGACGAAAGAATTTTTAAATGACATAATTTTGCTTAATAATTTTTTAATCCTTTTAATTAGCAAAATTTTATGGTCACTTAAAGTGTGCTACCGCTCAAAACATCGATCTGCGATACGAAGTCTAGGTTTGTTCGGGGAGGTACCGCAGTAATGTCTCCGTCTTCGTCTCCCTTCTTGTCCCCTTGATCTTTCTATTAGAACAGACATCACAGTCTTTTATTTTCCAATTTAGGTGTACTGTGCAATCGACCATTCAACTTCATCAACTACATCACTATCAAAATTCTATTGGCGGATTAATATTTTGCTTTCTGAGCGAAAATCACTTGTCAATCACAAATCACAAATCAACTTGACTAATATTATAAGAAGTGATAAGTTGATCGCTTAATTTTCGAACATAGTTTAAATCGAACATGGCAGTTTGGTTTTGCTTCTTCATTGTTTCTTTGCATGAAATATACGAATTTAATGCACAGATTTTTAGATCCTAGAAAAAAAAGTAGTTTCCTCCACCATTTTTGCGACTTACTCAAAAATACAACTAAAACTGTATGTGGCAGTGTATTGATGCGCCTTATTAACCCTACCGATATGTGCATTATAACTTGATACCACTGTTGGTTTAAGCTCTTAATGTATCTAACCCCTGGCACCGCGTAGATTTCTACTTATGGGTTGCTTAAGTAGATTATCTAATCCTTCCATAATAAAAATAAAATGTTATCAGATCTAAAGGCTATTGTACGATCAGTCCCAAATGTATTTTTTTATGATATCAGGTAAAAAATTTCTATTTATTAAATAGTACTATTAGTAATTCAGTTAGTAATTCTATTAGTAGTTCAGTTATAGTATATAATAATTCAGTTTTAATAATTAATTTACCAAACATATGCTGGTGAAGTAACAATCTGTAAAAATATCGTTGCCTTGGACACTTGGTACTGAATCTTGTACTAACTGCAAAACTGTTCTGTCGGTAACAGGAAGATCTGGTCTTATAATCTTTTCTATAGAAAGAATTCCGTAATATGATAAAAGTACGTATATATAACTGGTCCGAGAATCTATCAATAACAGACTCTCAATCCCCATCTATTTGGCTACTACTGTTGGTTATATGCTATAAAACTAAATTTCCCTTTGAATTTGACGATGGCTTCATCAATAGATACTTCTTCTCCAGGGACGAAGTGAATTTTTACGAAATATACTTTAAAAATACTTACTTTTTGTACTCGAGCAATAATACAAGGGTCGTTCAATACATCCTTAGAAAAAGATAGAAAAATAAATTATTTTTAGTATTTTTTTTTATATCTTTTAATATAATCTCCTTTTAGCTCTATAGAGACTCTTCCAAGCATTTCTCCAACTTTTTTAAGCCGTCTAAAAAGTAAGATTTTGGAGGGTCCTCAAAATAACCTTTCCGGCCGATTTCACCGTCTTCGCCTTCTTCGGAGCCCATTCGCCCTCAAAAAACCACTGTTATCATTGTTCTTTGCTTCCTTTGCTTCACCCAATTTTTTATGCAAAACACTGTACCTTGCGATGAGCCTGTGGCCTCAACTGTTTCGCGCACATTGATTCGTCGATCACTTAAAACCACGCCGTGGATTTTGGCAATCATTTCGGGAGTAGTCACTTGCACTGGATGTCCCGAACAATGTTCACCTTTTGTGGATGTACGGTCACGTTTAAACTCGTTTGCCCAAGTATAAATAGTTGCAAACACAGGAGCAGACGTATCATGAACTTCATCCAATTCAGCCTTGATCTCTTTCGGTGTTAAGCCTTTTAAATATGTGTTGAATCACCACTCGAAACTCACTTTTATCCATTTTTCTAAACAAACAAAAGTTTCTTACTTCAATCGACAATAAAAATGAAACCATGTGATGAATATAACTGAGACTTTGATAGCTATCTGCTTACTAAAAACAAACCATTTCCGATGCTACGAGCGCCATCTCTTGGATTTTCTAAGGACTTATTGAATGACCACCGTAGAACGATTCTCTAGTTTGTGAGAGTGGTGGATTTTTATTCAGATGTAGCATCCAAAAAATTTGCAAGAATTTTTCTTTCGCGAAAACTTTAGAAAAAAAATGGGATCTTTGTATTATAGTTGGTTGACAAACATTCCTTCAAGTTTGGTGCTACGATTGTTCCCATATACAAAATGACTCTTTTTTAACCCACATTGCCTCTATGGATAGAGAAATAATTGAAATAAATAGTTTTGCTGTATATTATTTAATACATATTTGTTAGTTTCCTTCGTAATTTGTGTTAAAAACGAAGGGGTAGCGATAAATAATACGCTCCTGTCGAATGTTCGATGCTAACTATATTCGTATAGTAACATGACTAGTTTGACATTTGTATAATTGAGTAAGTGTCCGCTAGATGTCTCTCATGAATTTTTGATATAAATTCCAACACCCCCACTTATCAAAAATTAAACAAATACTTTCAAGTATGTTTTAGTCCTAATTTTGACACAAACTTCACATTTGTTACACTAGGGAAACTTTTGGTCAGAATATCAGCAATCATATCATTGGTAGGCAAATACTTTGTACTTATAATATTTGCTGATACACCATCCCTTACAAAGTGATGTCTAATATCAATGTGCTTTGAGCGTTCATGAAAAATTGGATTAACAGTCTATTTTTGAGCAGCTTGGTTATCATTAAATATTGTTATACAATCCAACTTTCCTGTTAACTCAGAAAGCAAATTTCTCAAATACATGGCTTCTTTAGCAGCCTCGCTTAGAGCCATATATTTAGTTTCTGAGCTAGAGAGAGCCACAGTATTTTGCTTACAGCTTTTCCATGATATGCTGCCACCACAAAATACAAAAGCATAACCTGTATAAGACCTACGATCGTTTTTATCAGATCCCCAATCTGCATCTACATACCCTTGCAAATCTAAATTATCCCTTGTAAATGTCATACAATGACTTTTAGTACCTTGCAAGTATCGTAGCACTCTCTTAGCACATTTCCAAGTATATGGGGAGTAGTTACCGGCTTACATTCACTCATATTAAATCTTTTAAGAACTTGATTTATATAATTTTCTTGATTCAATGATATACAATTATCTGTTTTACATATTCTCATTCCCAAGAAATGTTTAACTTCCCCTAAATCTTTGATTTTAAAAACAACTTAATTGATCCTTAACAATTTTAGTATTTTCAACATTGCCAGAAAAAATTTAAAAAATCATCTACATATAAAGCTACAATCATCAAGGACTTCGTATATAGGCATGGTTCAAAGTTTGATCTTTTAAATCCTAGTTCAAACAAAATATTATTCACTTTATGATTCCACACTCCCGATGACTGCTTTAAGCCATAAATTGCCTTATTCAATTTACAAACTTTGTTATTTTCAATAACAAAACCTTCAGGTTGTGCCATGTAAACTTTTTCTTGCAAATGTCCATTTAAGAATGCAGTCTCACATCAATGTGAGTTATTTGCAAGTTCAGTTTCAATGACAAAGCCAGAAGCAACCTTAAACTACTAAATCTAATCACTGGCGTAAAAGTCTCATCATAATCAATACCTGCCTGTTGTAAAAAACCTTTTGCCACTAACCGAGCACGATAATTGATTTTATTCTGACTGTCACACTTCTTCTTGAAAACCCACTTGCACTGAACCACTGTTCCACTGTCTGGATAATCTATCAGATCCCATGCATGATTTTCTTCTAATGAACTCATTTCCTCCTCCATTGCTTGCTGCCAACATAGCCTATCTGGTCTAGAAAACACTTCCGATACCGTTATGGGAACATCTTCTAGATCTATATCACCAATATACATGTATGTAACATAGTCATCAAAATTCTTTGGTTTTCTTTCCCTTTTTGACCGTCTAGTGGGCTCACACTGGTTTACTGTGTCATCTGATACAAGAAAATCACTATCATTAGAATCATCCATGTAACTTTCAGAGTCATCATCCATGAGCTCATTACTGTCTATAGATGTCTCCCCCACTGGTTCAATATTCCCTGAAGGATTATCAGTGATCATGATTGAAGTTTTTTGCTCCTTTTCCTTTTCTATTATAGCATCTCTGCTTGTAATAATGTCTTTTATGTTTGAATCATAGAGTCGGTAACCTTTTATATTTTTACCAAATCCAACAAGTATCATCTCTCTGAATTTTTTGTCAAATTTTCTACGCTTTTCTTTTGGAATATGAACCATCGCTTTACTTCCAAATATGCGTATATAGCTTACATTTGGTTTCTTACCATCCCATATAGTAAAAGGTGTACTCTTATTTAAACCCGCTGCCACACTGCGATTACGCAAGTAGACTGCAGTATAAACGGCCTCTGCTCAAAAACTTTTTGACAAATCTGCATCGAAAATCATACATCTTGCCTTTTCCACAATTGTCCTGTTCATTCTTTCAAGCATCCCATTTTGTTGTGGAGTATAAGGGTTAGTCTTTTGATGCAATATGCCAGATCTTCGAAGAAAACTTTCAAATTGATCGCTACAAAATTATTCGCCATTATCACTTCGTAGTATTTTTATTTTCTTGTTACATTGATTTTCAACCATATCTTTAAATTCTTTAAAGAAATCGATGACTTGATCTTTCCTTTTAAGAAAATAAACAAAAGCCATTCTACTATAATCGTCCTCAAATAATAGAAAATACCTTGATCCTCAAATAGAAAGTTCATCCATTGGTCCACATATATCAGCATGTACCACTTCCAACAAGGATTCTGTTCTGTTGCCTTTGTTTGTAAATGGAAGTCTTGATTGTTTCCCTTGAGAGCAAACCTCACAAACTTTACTTCTATTTAAGTTGTCATTGCACGTAAGCCCTTCAACTGCTCCCTGCTGCATTAGTTTTAAATCTGTGTAATTTAAATGAGCAAACTTCCTATGTAAAATATCAGGTGTTACTGTTAAGTTAACTACAGGTTTTTGATATTGTTTTACATATTTCAGTTCATACACATTTTTTTTAATGTCAGCTACGGCAATAAGACCTTTGTCATTAAAAATTTTACAACCATTCTTTTCAAAAATGATTCTGTTTACATTTTTAATCAACTCACCAATAGACAACAAATTTGTGGTTAAATCAGGGACATATAAAACATTTTTTATAACAACATCATGCTTCTCATTCTTGACAACTGTTTGAATTTTTATGTCTCCAGAACACACCACTGGCACAGCCATATTGTTCGGAATCATAATTTTTTTGGGCTTTACATGGTAATTTATGTTTTCAAGCCAATCCTTTCTTGAAGTTAAATGTACACTTGCTCCTGAGTCAATATACCACTCGTTTTCTGTATATTGTCCACTTAAGAACACTGCACTGAAATCACTAGATGTTTTCTTTTTGCTTGAGTTCTCGTTTCGTTTATTTTCGGGGCATTTATTCATAAAGTGACCCAACTGTTTACAACGAAAACACTTTACTTCAGTGAGATTGCCATTAGCGCTATCTCTCGCTCGATTCTTGCGTTTGTTTACTACGTACAGAGCGCTTGATTTTCCGCTACTGCCATCTACCTCCATACCCAACAGTTTAGTCTTAATGGAATCTGTAGATATGGTAACACCGGAATTTTCAATCGCCATAATAATAGGACTGAATCGTTCCGAGAGCCCTGCCAATAGCGACGATCCGATCCAATATTCGTCTATATTGAAACCTGTTCGTTTTAACTTCTGCGAAGTTTCAATCATCTGATTTACATAATTTTCCATTGAATCGCAGTTCTCCAGCCGTAAGGAAATTAAAGATCGCAGCAAACTGATCTTTCTTGTAAAACCGCTGTCTGCATACAAACATCTTAATTTTTCCCACACATCCTGAGCTGTTTTTGCTTCTTTCACGTGTGAATATATTGATGTATCTAAGGTCAACACTAATTTGGCCTTCGCTTTCGCAATTTGCACTGAATCTGTCTCTTTGCCACTGAGAGTATTTTCTAAACCCTCTAACACGAGAAAATTCTCAATTGCAAAAGCCCAATCATTGTAATTTTCTCTGCCGAAAAGCTTTGGCACAGTGGATAAGTAACTTCCTGCCATTTTCGAGTTCTGCACTATCCCACGACGTTAAAAATCACTTACCGATACTACGCGAGAACAAAACCACGTGGGTCTGGGCCCATAACCTGTTAAAAACAGAGGGGTAGCGGTAAACGATACGCTCCTGTCGAATGTTCGATGCTAACTATATTCGTATGGTAACATGACTAGTTTGACATTTGTATAATTGAGTAAGTGTCCGCTAGATGTCTCTCATGAATCTTTGATATAAATTCCAAATTTGTTTCCACAATTTCCAAATTCTACAATTTGTTGAATGAGTTCGTTAGTAAAAACACTTGAATGAAGTGTAATGGTTCTTGACAGTTCGAAAAAAAAATTGCGCTCTTACTGCTAATCCACTTACAAAATGAATTCTGGAAAAATACTCATCAGAGAAGATTATATCTTGTCATACATATTGCTCATCCGAGGATAGATTTTAGCCTTGAATTTGATAATGTCTACTTTGATTTCACTATCACTTGATATAATTCACAAAACTCATATATACGAAAAATTAACATATCACTATCATTGCTTTTATTTTCACGCATTTCTAAATATAATTCATTATACGTATTTTCCCGATATGTACTATCGAATGGCAAGTTATCCGCACTTATTTCCTAAATATGGTTACAGTTTATTTGAAATAGGTTAAGACAGAAGAAATTATCATACCAAGCAATGCTCGACACCCTCCAGAAGAATAAAATTGTTCGACACTCCATCTGCAAAGGATTGAATACATATGTTATCTCAAGTTTTAAATAAAATCTATTCTAATGATCTAAACACTCCCGCATTACTAATTATAATTTCCAATATATATTTAACAACTAAAAAAATCAGTTTTCAAAAAATAACTGTCTAAAATAAAAAACAAAAATTAATATCTAAATTTCCACTATATTTAAAACTTGTGCGTATGAAAATTGTTTCGACACACAGTATCTTTTTAAAATACTTTGTGTATTTGATGTGTATAGTGTGTATTTAAAAAAGATACTGTGTGTCGAAACAATTGTCATACGTGCAAGTTTTAAATATAGTGGAAATTTAGATATTAATCTTTGGTTTTTATTTAAAATGAATTTCCATTAAGTGTCGGCTACCTCAGTTAAATATAACTGTTTCATTCAAAGCTTTTTACGGATTGATTATACAATATCGCACCAGTATTAACCCTTGTTTTTATTTACTTTCGTTAAAAAGGTTTGAAGGTTGCACTCCGATCAAAGCTAGGCTGCGCCAAGTTATAATTTTCTTTCGTTTTTTTCTGTGGTATGGGATTTGTAGAGTTGTTCTGCTGCAGAAAATCCACTTTTTTAACGAAAACGAAATATACTTTGTGTAATCACATATATATTTGAACAAGTAAAACGCAATATAGGTTTACGCTGACAAGTAGATTGTTTGGAACTAGCCTAATGTAGATTAAGCCTTCAAAATTCTACCAGATCCAGAGCAATGTAATCGAAACAGGGCGCTTACATTTACCAAAGTCTGTTATGAAGTTAGCGTTTTTGATGACAAATTCCAAGGACAAACACTGAAAGTAGCCGATATACATTTGGGCACGCCATGTTTCTCAAACGGTCACGGTCAACTGTAAAATTTTACATGTGTTTACTGAAAATAATAAATCATATAATATTGTATACACAGATGTCTTACTATACTTTTCATTATTTCTAAGGGCCAATAGAGAATTCTTTATGTAAAATGATGTGCTTATAAAAGACCGACACAAATTTGTTATATGCTATTTTTCTTAGTGAAGCCATACCAAAAGTCACCTTGGAAGTGAAGTGCAGGGTTTTCTGTTTCGTCTTGTACTTTCTACTTCGTCTTCCTCTGTGCTACCCGAAGTTTTTGAATTGATTGCGAAGTGAGTGTCCAGGTGTCATTTCCGTATGTCATACCGGGCAGGACGCACTAATCGAAGACTTTTTTTTCATATATATACGTATATATACGATATATTTTATTATTTCTGAGAGTTAATGGAAAATTATTTATGTGAAATGTATGTGCCTGTAAAAGACCAACACATGTTTGTTATCTGCTATTTCTCTTCATGAAGCCATACCAAAAGTCACATTGGAAGTTTGAATTCAAGTATGATATATGATGATAACAAGCTAATATAAAGACATTTGTTGAGCTTTTTCTATTGAATTATGAATTTTCAATGGGGCGTTGGCTCACTTATGGAAGATGATTTGTGTTTTTGATTGATTAAGCGATATGATATTTTTTTGTGTTCACATTTATTTTGTCGTTACTGATAGTTCCCGGTATTTTTACTTATTTAATACATTATGGTTCTATTTTTATGAAAAATAGGAGTATAAGTATAAACTTAAAGTATTCTAGTTCATTTTGCTGAGTTAGCAAAATTCTTAAAATGACTTGTTGCCATTCATTATGTATTTCGTGGATGTTAATATTTTCAGCTTAGTTGCAATCATCAGGAGCATGTAGGTTATCAGAATAGTCATTGTTATTATAACAATAGTTGTGATAACAATTTGTCAATTCACATTTTAGTTCGATCGCGAATAACTCTTAATTAAAGAATGCAAAGTTACGAGGGTAATATATTAATGACATATGAGGTTTGAATAGAGGATCCTGTTTAATCGAATATTCCATCGAAAATCTGCTTCTCATGGGTATTGGTTTAATGTATTGGTGCAGTGGAAATAGCTTTTATTTAAATGCATTGCTAGTTCTTTGTAATTTTGAGATTGTAATTTTGGTTCAGTGACATATTCTCGCAATTGATGTAAATCAAAAAGCAAATGATTTCATCTCTTTGGTATCAGTACTTTGTTATTAAAGCTGACTTAATGATAGTTAATTCTTATGTATTGAGTGAGCATTAGCAATAAACTGGAATATACACCAAATACAGTTTGTTGGTTCTAAAACGGGCTTAGTATTTTCTCTCATGTGATTCCTACTTTTTTTCTGAATTCGATTCGAAAATGTTCGTAAATAAGCCTTCTGAAGTTGTCCAAAATACTCATCTAAAATAAGTTTAATGCAATTTTAAGGAGTTTTATATACCCATAACACATTCCGCTTGAAAAGAAAATCCGCTTTGTAATGCTAAGCATTCATCTTTCTATTCCCCTTTGTGCAACCCGAAGTTTTTGTCCTGATTGTGATGGGTACTTCCGTACGTCAATATATAGAAATAGAAGGTTTTCTGTCCCCAGTAAATTTATTGAACATAGCCTGACTTTTTTTTTCAGGCTTATTTTCAATAAGCCTTTTGCAGCTCTTGTATATATAGCTTTGTAGCTTCTGTAGGTTTTGTGAAAGGAAAATGATATCATCTGCGAATCTAAGATGACTTAAGCATACACCATTAATCTTTATTGTTCCCAATTTAGATTACGGAACACAGCGGGCACAAACGGGCGATATTGCGTCACCCTGCCATACACACCGTTCTACGTTGATTTTCACATCAAGATCATCAAGGTTAACTGTAGCTGTAGCTTCATCATATATCGATCCCCGTAGGTTTATATAGGTTTTGTTTACGCCTTGATTAAGCAATGACTTGAGCCAAATGCTTTTTCATAATCGATAAATGCCAAGCACAGTGGCATTATGTATTCGTTGTTCCTTTCCATGACCTGCTAGATCACTTAGATGTGATTCATTGTACCGAATCCACTTCTGGGGCCTGCTTGCTCTCTTGGTTGTGTGTCATTCAGTTTTCTTAATATTCTCTTCGCTATCATCTTGGTGAAAACTTTGTACATTACTGATAAGAGGCTTATTGGGCGGTAGTTCTTTAATAATTCCTGTGGTCCTTATTTATATAAAGGAAGCACTTCGACGTTTTTTTATAAATTGAGTACCTTTTGTTCTTTGAAGCATTTTGAGTATAATTTTGCAAGTGTTTTATATATATGATTATTATTGCTTTATATATATATATATATATATATATATATATATATATATATATATATATATATATATATATATATATATATATATATATATATATATATATATATATATATATTATATTTATTGCAAGTTTGACCATCAGCTTTTAGCATTTTTACAGTTTTTCAGTCCTTTCCTGGAGCCTTGCCAATTTTCTTCGTTTCTATAGCCTCTGAGAGTTGATCTACTAGAATATCTGGCATTTGTTTTTCTGTGGGCATTACTGTTTTCGACTAGTTCTGATCTTCATATAACTTTGAATAAAATCTTTTGATAACCTCTAACATTTCAGTATGCGCCCTAAACACTGCGTCCTTTTATTTCTCAGCTTTATGTTTAGCTTTGTTTATTCCCATGTTTTTTTCCAATGTTTATTGAACTAGCTGCATGTTGAACCAGCGCGTCTCTTCTCGAATACATTTTCTTAAAGTCTTGCAAAGCTCAACGTTCTCGGCGCTGCCAATAAGGCTATCTGCATTCCTCATTATCCGCCATTTTTTCGATAAATCAATGACCTCATTGGAGATTTTGAACTGTTTGATACATTTTCTGGTATCGGCGGTGCTATTGAAAAAGCAGTTTCAAACACATTGTTGATGATTTCTTCACACCGATCTGTTATTTCTATCTCTTCTAGGTCTTGCAATACATCAAAGTTGTTCTACAAAGCAATATCAAAATCGCTGACCCTCTCCAGCAGTATTACATTCTATAATAATAACATATAGTACCTCGATTCATTCAGTCTCCAACAAAAATTAATTGAATTTTTTTGGTTATACAATGAAAAGAGAATAGATAAATGAAAAGAAGAGAATAGATAAATCGCAGAGATAAATGACAAATTGTTTGTATAGACATAATATATAATAATAAAGAGCTGTAATTTAACTGTATCAACTGACAAAAAAGCACGTCCAAAATAGCAAATCATCTTTTAAAAAGTCAAGAAAGATTACCATACGGTTTTTACTGGTTAACAATTTATATAGTTTCCTTGATAGCCCCGATAATTCAGATTAATGACTTGAAAGATAACCCTAGCATACCACGATTTCAGTTTGGAGAGGTCAGGATAAAAACGGTTACACCCACATTCCTGCGTTACGTTGATTAAAACAACAGAGTCAGCCGATGTCTATTGTAAACTAAATTATATTGATTAAATCAAATAATAAGAACATTTTTAGATGAGGTTCGTAGTAGTTCAATAGACGGTCACAATAACAATTAACGATTGTGTAAGCCAAATGTTACCTAACATTATACCAAAAAAATACGAGGAGTGAAGAGAGTTAAATTATTACATTTGAATTGAATATATATCCGAACTAGTGGACGTTGCGCACAGTAACGCCATCTCTTGTCATTTCATTTCAGGTAAGTATATTTTTGTTGTTTTATTTACTTCAAACTAAACCCCCCCAAAACTAAATCCTGGCTACGCCCGTGGTTCGCATTATAGCTTTTTCTTTGTTTAACATGTCGATATAAAATAATATGAATATGTTATTTTTGAAATCTTTGTTTTAAATCGAATAAAACAAATTTTTTACTTATTATCTATCACTCATTTTATTGCTTACTTTGAGTGTCTATATTTTCGTAATCAACGTTATATTATCAAACACGACTTTAAAACTCAGTAGATGTGTTTTTGAGATGGAGATTTAAAGTCGTGTTACTGTGAGTTAAGGTGAGTTTTAAAGTCGCCCACTAGATGTGAGTTTTAAAGTCATGTTTGATAATGGTTACGAAACTATAGTCACATAAAGTTGAAAATAAAGAAGTGATAGATTAGAAAGTAAAAAATGTGTTTTCTTGAATTTAAAAATGAACTATCACAAAGCAACTGACAAATCAATGAATTATTTATTGTTTTAGTTAGTTCACCAAACTACTGTAAAATTTATGAATTTTAACTTAATGTTTAATAGTTTAACTTAAGGTTTAAAGCGACACTATTATATATTTATATTTTTTTATATTTTAAATTCAATATTAAGGCGAATGCGCCACACATTCATGACTTTTCTAGTAATTGGATTTGTATGGACCATTTTACTAATTATACAATAATGTTATAATGTATTTCTGTCTTAAAAAGTTCTAACAAAAATTAAAGATAATTACAAAATGTCAAGCTTATCACAATTAAAGATGTTGTGTTTAAAAATACACAAATACGGACACAAAAACTACCTGTACCACCACGGAAACAAACACCTGTACCACCAAAACACAGTATTCAATTGTGAGAGTATTAATTCAGATGTGTAAGTTAGAGAGGTTGTATTAACATTTTTCTCAGAGAAGGGTAAAAGAAGTTAATCAGAAGCACACATCAAATCATCGTTATACATTGTTGCGCTAGGACCTCAAAGAAATGTTTATATATGCGGTAGATAAAAATCTCTTCAATATTAATTTTTGCGAATTTTAATGACAATACTGACACCGAACTATTAACTAAATCAAGTCACTGTATTTGTAACCAAGGTCGAAAGGAGTCCCTCAATAGAGTTGCAAGGAGTACCTAATAAACTACGATTTTGGTAATTAGTACAAGTACCGTGAAATGGGGTGACTTTGCCTTTTGGAGCGACTTTGCCCAATTACGCCCGAAAATACGTTAAATGTATCCGTAGCCACTACTTGAACGCAACGTGGTATGTGTCACTTGGAAATTATTGTGGGGGATATACCGCGTCTCTAACGTCGCCTGAGCGCTTGTTGTCAGTTGCAAGTGGTAATTACAATGTCTTTAAGCCAAGCCTATTTTTTATGCCTATTTTGTGTGTTTCAAACTTCCACTTGGCTCCAACAGTTAATTACGATATACTGAGGTAAGTACTTAGTAAAAGTTCATTATACTATTTAGGATAATGATGGTATATAATATATCTGAAAAAAAAAACAATTTTTGAGGTTAAAAATGTGGTGGGCAAAGTCACCCCCGTTAACAAAACGCATTGATTACAGATAGTAGCTTTGCCCGACCAATTGTTCGCATTTCTAAAATGCATTAAAGCTAGACATTTTGTTTCAGAAAGATGCCCAGGATTTATAAGAAGAAATTAGGAGTACGCCAGTATCGGAATTATTCTGACGATGTGCTCGCTCAAGCAGTTGCAGACATACAGATTGGTAAAATGTCAGCAAGGCAGGCTTCGCTTCAATACAAAATTCCTAGGAAAACACTGGACAATAAGATAACACAGCGACTATTTTGAATAGAAAAAACTATTTTGCATCAGATCTTAACGTGCGCAGATTGGGGTATGCCGCTGGATTCCTTTGATATCAGATTAATTGTAAAAGAATATCTTGGTACCCTGGGACGTGTTGTACAACAATTTAAAGATAATCTTCCTGGGGACATGTGGTATAGGAATTTTTTAAACCGACATCTAGACGAACTCACCGTTAGGAAATGTCAGAATGTAAAAAGAGCAAGAGCAGCGGTTGGAAGAGAACATATATCATCTTATTTTGATCATCTGGAGAGGTCTTTAGAAAATATTCCAAAGCAGAACATTCTTAACTTTGATGAAATCAACTGCTCGGATGATCCCGGATCGAAGAAGATGGTCTTTAGAAGAGGTGTTAAGTACCCTGAAAGGAACATCAACTCCACCAAAGGCTGCATATCAGTAATGTTTGCGGTGTCTGCTATTGGAGAAGTGCTACCTGTTTACGTCGTATATAAGGCGGAGCACTTATGGAGAACATGGATTGAAGTCGGCCCCAGCGACACAAGGTAGGGAAGAACCACGTCAGGGTGGTTTGATGGGCCAAATTTTGAGGAATGGTTCTTACAAATTATTGTCCCGTGGGAAAGAAAATTGGAAGGTTCTAAATGTATTATTGGGGATAATCTGAGTTCCCACCTTAGCACAAAAGTTATACAGCGTTGTGAAGAGCTAGATATAAAATTTGTATTTCTGCCTGCGAATGCCACCCATCTTTGCCAGCACTTAGATGTGACTTGTTTCGCTCCTATCAAAAGAATTTGGAGAACCATTTTAACAGATTACAAAATGAAAAATCCACACAGTGTAAGCTTGGAAAAGTCGGTTTTCCCAAGACTACTAAAAAGATTATTAGAAGAGATGAAGCCCAGAATTGCTGAAAGCATCAAGTCAGGCTTTAAGACGTGTGGCATTGTTCCAGTGAACCGCCAAGAGGTGTTGAAAAAAATACCGGGTGCGCCTTTGCAAGCTCATGATGAAACTCCAAGGGTAGTGAGCGAAACACTCCTCAATTATCTGCAAGCTTGCAGAAAAGGAGATAAGGATTTTCCTACCAAAGGCCGCCAAAAGAAAATTGCTATTTCCGCAGGAAAATCTGTTTCCTTAATTGATTTGCAACTTTCTGAAAGTAAGCAAGAAAAAAAAAATGTATCCATAGAATATCCTGAACCTACAGCTGGTTGCAGCAAGGATATTTCACATTCTGGGTCCCAGAAGAGAAAGACACAGCATCTTGAAACAGACTCTAACGACAGCAGCGACTCAGAGGATTAACTTTCTTTATATAACTTTCAACTTTCTTTATATAACAGCTCAGACGGTCCAGAAAGTTTTTCGGGTTTTCAAATAAATATGCAAACTTCGATGATCGAAGCATCGATGATTATGTTATTGTAAAATTTGGCACAGGCAAAAAAATATTTTACAAGCACTATGTGGCCAAAATTATAGACATCTATGAAAGCAACGACGAATTTTCAGTTAGTTGCCTTCGCACAAAAGACAAAAAAGTTTTCGTCTTTCCTAACGAACCCGACATTTCTGATGTAAACTTGAAGCAAATCGTTGGTGTTCTTCCTACACCTGTAAGCTGCCGTCGTGGAAGAATTATTTTTGGGGTTGACTTAACAATCTATATAAATTAAACAAAAATATGTCTTATATCTTACAACTTAAAATAAGTTAATGGCTTACTTATGTTATGTTACCATGTTCAAGTAACAAAAAAAAGTGTTTTTTTTAGCTTACAAGTGATAATGAGTTACCTAGTTGAATAAATTTGTATTTTTTATAAGTAAATATGTTAAACTGCCTTTATAATTCTTTGTAACCAACAAAATTGGTTGATATATATATTTTTCAAATGTGTTTTGCGTAATTACGCTTTTAAATGGGGTGGCTTTGCTTTATCAATAAAATAATAGGGTGGGCAAAGACACCCCATATAGGCAACTAACTTTGCCCACCCAGTTGTTTATTTTTTTTACATTAATTTTTTAATGAGCAAAAAAACCACATTATTGTTGTATTGTCCTTATTGCCACTTGTAGCATAGATCATACGATTTCCAGAAAATACAACATTTTATGAAACAAGAACGGTTTAAAATTCAGAATTGGGCAAAGTCACCCCATTTCACGGTAACAATTTAGTTGCCCGGCATATTAATGAATATCGTATCATTTAAATGGTTGTGGATTTGAGGAATCATCTGTGTGATCTATCCAATTCACAGTTAGATACTTTGGTTTTTACAAATAAGCAATGGAGCCCTTTCCTACAGAGGTTTTCTAGTGAAGATTTTACAGCTTGGGTCTTCTCTAGGTTAACCTGCAGATAACAATAATGTTTGGATCTTGGCGTTGTGCAGCGTCTGCAACTGCCGATTGTAGAGCATGATGCTACAGAGATTTTGTCATTCGCAAAAAATGAAATGTTTTGTCATTGTACTGTAGAATGTTGGTGGAGATAAGGGAGTGATCCTAGAGCACTCTCACTAACGATCTTGCTCGTGTAAAGATTCCACTTCTATCATCGATATCCTGATTTCTCCGGAAAACCACCTGATAACATGAGGAATCATTCTTTGCGTTGTTTTGGACAGACAATAGTTCGTATTGATTGGTCTGTAATCCTGTCTCCTGGAACTCGGAATAACACCGCAAGCCTTTTTTAAAGGTTTATGTAACTCTTACAAGAGTCGTTAGGTCCTATATGAACTCGCAGCTGAGTAGAGTAGACACTTTTATGTTGTGTCATTGCACTTCAGATTCAAAAACAAGAACTTCCTGCATAAGATTGTAAACCAATATAGGCAAAAATCGTGGGTTAATCCTGATAAGCCACCAACCAGTACTGCAAAACTAAATATCCACGCCAAAAATGTAGTGTTGTGTATATGGTTAGGTCAGCTGGGCGTCATAAATTATGAGTTATTCCAATCTGACCGTTGCCAGAAGCAAATGATTCGTGAGTCGTCCTGTAAGACTAGAAGGGCAGTAATTTTGCTTCAGGACAACGCACGGTCATGTACAACAAAAATGACTCTGGAAACGATTATCAAATTGGACTGGGAAATTTTATAGCACTCAGTGTATTCTCCAGTTTTAATCCCTTTACATTTTCATTTTTCAAACCACTAAGTCTTTTTGATCTACGATTCGCCAGTTGTCTGAAAGGTAATGAAAGAGGGACATTATTCCAAAGGTTAAGTTTATATTACTTATTTCATAAAACGTTGAATTTCATCTCATTAAAAAGTATTAAAAATAGAGACACACTAATCAACACTACAATAATTATTATTATAAATGATTATTAAACAAAGGAAGCGAAGCCACATATAAAAAATCACTACGTTATTATTTCAAAAATATTTTTTTGCAAATACGGTTATACAAAAAAGAAACGTGATTTGAAGGAAAAAAAAAACCTGTAGGCAGCAACTGTATATTCAAACTTTATCTAAAATCCATTCCCCTTCAGATTCTTCCTTGCTGCCATCACCAAATACAAGGTTACCGAATTTTAATCGAAACAAGTAAGCCTTAGGATAATTAGAACGGTAAACTGTTGAATATCACGAAGCTCGTTTGTTCCTTTTAAGTTTAAACATTATTTTTAATGGCGTTACGCAACAATACGACCTATATCGGTTAATCTATAACAATTAGATTAAAACGCTTTGCCAAAAAAAAAACGTGAGGCGTGTCTAATGAACATATTTTTTCTTACGATATGTATTTGGTGGTTGCGACATGACTGAGATTTTCTATTGTGTATTGTTTAGTTTTCTCGCGAAAATTTAGAACGCAGCGGTGCTTGCTTCATTCGGTTAATGTATTTTGTCATCTTGATTCAGATTTAAATCTTGACTTCTTTGCAAACAATGATTGCATTTTAATAATTTGTCACTTTTTAGATTGCACAAAATGTTTATCTGTATTAATTCAGCGAATAGTTAAATCAATTAATGATTTACTTGACTGGAAACTCATTGTTTTCTAATTTTTAACAACGCAGAGCTATCAAGTTATGTTTACAGTTGATAAAAGAAATATTGATTAGAATTTGAATTAGATTTAAAAAAAAAGGACATTAAGATTTTTTTTACAAACTACATATCAAGTTGAGAGAACTTCTGGGTAATCTAAAGGATAAAATAGGCCAACGTGAAAAATCGGGGATTTACAAAATTAAATGTCAAAATTGTTATCACAGTTAAAACACAAGTAAAAGATCAATATTAACCAGATATAAAGAACATATTACCTGGATTAGATATGGGAGAAGTGAGAAATATTGTGTTGCCCAAAATGCACTCGAGCGAAACTAAGGATAAGTAACTCAAGACTTGTTAAAAATGTAAATAATAATAGGGCTTCAGATGCGTATGAAAGCTTTCAAATAGTAAATAGCAATGTAATGTATGAAAATCATGAACCAAGATAAAGAACCTATTAGGGCCTACAATGCAACCTACAATGCAAGAATAAACCAGAATGGAATTTTAGGAATTAAATTTTATTCCAAGTATAGCTTATAATACTTGGAATAAAATTTAATTCCGTCCGTTCTACAGAACGGCCGTTTCTAATTTTATTCCGAGTATAGCTTATACCTGGAATATTCTTGAATTGTAGAATGGGCAATTAGTCAACTTTTATGAACTATCAATGTAACGCTTAGTTAACTTTACGGTTTATTATTTTTACTCACTCTATTATGTACATAATGAAGAACGATGACACATGACTTTCACATACTGCATTAGGTTGTCAAATAAATAAAACATAGTTTGGTTTTAGAATTAGATTTGATGATTCTAATGGCTAGCGAAACGCTTAAAAGTAAAAAAAAGAGTGATTTGGTGTTTTGTGGAAAATCTGTTCGAGTTTATGATTGTTGAGGTGATATAGAAAATGGTTTTCAAGATTCTGTCCAACATTAGATTTTAAATGAGCTAGCAATTAAATTAATATAAATAACTCAGTTTATCCACCCATTTTCATGAATACTAATAGAACAAAGCTTCAAAGTCGATATTATTATAACCGCTACTAATATGTTTCCGACTCAGAAACTGCATTATAATAACAGCGTTGGTTCAACAATTCCTCCTTTCAATAACATTTTGCTTAATTAATTGAATAAAAAAAATCTACATTACTAAGACATATATGTATCAATATGTTAAATGGGAATTGTTTCTCTAGTAGTCACTTTTGAACAAGCCAAACCGGAAATTGATTATTTTGGAATTTAGCAAGCTTGTTTCTTCGGAATTTTAATGTAGTGAAAATTACTACCTGGTAAAATGATTTCAATTCATCAATAAAAGCAGTTTTTGTTATCCACTAACCATAGATGAGTGAATCTACTTACAAGTTTGTCTATATTATCTTCTCTCTCACTGTATGTACCATTCCTTACGCATTAATACTGTTTCACCATCAATAAACTGTTTTTCCTTCTTCCCTTTCTTCAAATGTTGACTTATTTCTAATAATACTATTGTCCAGAACTATTGACATATATATGTCAACACCACGGGCGTAGCCAGGATTTAGTTTGGGGGGGGGGGGGGGGGGGGGTTAGTTTGAAGTAAATAAAACAACAAAAATATACTTACATGAACTTTAATATCTATATATTCATCGGAAAAATTACGACATATTTATAAAGTTCTTAACTTTAAATGAAACTTCAAATGTAATAATTTAACTCTCTTCACTCCTCGTATTTTTTCGGTATAATATTAGGTAATATTTGGCCTATTTCGGCGGGGGTTTGAACCCCCCCCCCCCCCCCTGGCTACGCCCGTGGTCAACACGCCGTTAATCTGAAGTTTTGTAAAATCGTGCGTCGACAAGATTTATTTGCCTAGAGTGTACAGCTGGGTCCACACCAATAAAACTTTGCGTGTATGGTGAATTTACTGGAACAATTTATTTCTATTATCTGATGGAGAACAGATGCTTCGTGTGCGAGTTCTACAGCGACAATATTTGTGTGCAGCTTTGTGTATCAGAGAGTCTGTATTGACGCACAGGTACAACACATAAAACTTATACAGCCCGCATAACGCAAATTCTTATTGATGTGGACCCAACTTAAGATGTCGAAGCGCTCATTATATGTTAACATTTATCGTAACTGATTGAGGAACCAGACGAGAAATATTTAAAACATTCTAGCATTATACAAATTGGCACTTATTATTCACACATACTACATTGATCAAAATGTAAGGGTACTTTCTAAATAAATCACAAAATAATTATTTATTTAAGTTTATTTTGTCTCTTTCAAAGAAATTCTCACTCATTGTAAAACAATTATTCCAACGTTTTTTTCAGTTTTTGAAACAGTTTTTATAATATTATATAAACATACTTCTAGTATTTCATTCAAATCGGTCAGCGAATTCTCTGGAATGGATGCTATAGACTGAAAACAGTGGTTTTTTCAATCCAGGGAACAGGAGAAAGTCATACGGTGTCATATATGGTGAATATGGGGTTTGTTGAATGGTATTTCTAGCGAAAAGTTCTCCAATAATTATAGCAGTGAGCGATGGTAACTTATCGTGATGTTATTACCATGAATTGTATTGCCATAAATCTGGAGGTTTTTTTTCGATAGACTCAATACCAATGACGCATAATGCTTAAATTATATCCTTTATTAATTGTTTGGTCAGTTAGAAATAACTGTTTGTAAGAAAAATCACGGTAATCTAAGATAATAATTAACATGACTTTGCTCTTAGATTAACTTTATCCTGATTTTTTTCGGCTTTGCTTCATCTTTAACACGATATTCGCTTGATTGTTTATCTGTTTCGGAGTAATAACTAAAAATCCATGTCTCATCAAAATGCATCTTAGAATGTCATCATTCAAAGCAAGCATCTTTTCGGCGACACAACGACGTCCTTAAGAAAAATTCAATGTTTTTGGAACAAGACGGGAGACCCACGACACAAGCCAAAATTGTTTTCAATGTATTTAATACCTAATCAGCGCATACTTTTAATGACTCTAGGAAGTCAAGAACGTGTCCAGATTAAATCATCTCCTGATGATGCTAACATGGTTAGCGAAAAGTATGCTTCCTTACTATGTTATTGAATGAAAATGAATACAGATTATACTGTATATGTCTATTTGCTTACTTAAAGGAGGTCGATTCTAAAAAGTGCCCCTATTTTTTTTTGTTTCTATGAAATGCACGATAAATCAAATAAGTTTGTAAACCAGCTGTTTTTTTTTCCTATTATGGAATCTAGACTAAAAAGTAACTACAATCGTGTAAAAACCAAATATATTTCTAGTTAGACGTGGTTCACAAACCAAGTATATATAGTAATATCTACTTGAGACAAACTGTAGCTAGATGGAAATGAACGCTAGCTTAATCAAGTCAAGCGACTTAATTTTTTTTATTTGAAAAATAAAATCACATTATAATAAGACTTATAAGATATTTTGAGATGAGCTATAATTTGTCCATAAAGGTTTTGGTAATGCAGTCTTGTATTGTACAAGTAAATAATCAGAATACTTTCGAGGATGGCTTTAAAGTTAATTAAAATGGACATTTAAAAACATATATTAACTTTGGGGTGTTGTAAAAAAAATGTAGAAAAAGTTACTGTCAAATAAATGTTATTCAAATCAGTCAGAAATAATTTTATTCTCATATCATTTTCAACAGGCAGAATAGATTAACTTGCATGTAAAGAATAAGTGATAATAAAGTCTGAAGCAATGAAGAAATAAATGCATTATTTCGCATAATATTTTCAAACCATTGATTGAAGTTAACTAAATTATTCAATTTATTAGTGTTTTATACCATAGTGTAGTTTTTATCTTGCCCTTTCGTCAATACTTCTACTGGAACCTTCAATGTTTAAATCACTTTTATAAAACTTTTAGACGCGCGTTTTATTAACCATGTTAGCATCATCAGGAGATTACTAATTTAATAGATTAAATTATGATTATTAATCTGAGTGATTAAATTTCTTGATGATGCTAATTTGGTTAGCGAAACGCGCATCGAGAAGTTTTATAAAAGTGATTTGGTGTTTAGTGGTAAATGTATTTCGAATCTCGAATGTCTGTCGAGTTTAATTGTTCTTTCGTATTGAACATTATTAAACATTTTTACATTTACAAACACATTTTTCCACAACAAAGCAATGGAAAAAGCAACGAAATGTGTAACGAAAACATATACTACTGTGATAAAAAAATGATATAAAAATTTGCTGATTTACGTATCAATTCAACCATTAAGTCTTTAAAAATATTGTCCTTGTTATCTGACAGATGCCAAGGACACAAATTTCATGTCATATCGCCTGATAAGTTAGAAATTATAGAGTCTTATGTAATAGTTTGATTTTAATTTAATACAAAAAATTTGTATTAAATTTTATCCAAAAAGCGATATTTCTTATGCTGATGCCTTAAAAGTGTTAAGAAAATGTTTCGGCAGTGAAACTTTGCTAAAATAATGTTTACAAGTGGTCCAAGGACTTTAGTGATAGTAAAACAGTTGAAGTAGATGGTAGAGGAACATGAATCTTGTTGAGGAAGACCTTCCACATCAACCAGTATGGAAAACATTACCAAAAACAAGGACCTTGTATTGAGTAATCGCTGATTAGGTATTAAATATATTGAAAACAATTTCGGCTTGTCTCGTGGGTCTCCCGTTTTGTTCCGAAAACATTGAATTTTTCTTAAGGACGCCGTTGTGTCGCCAAAAAGATGCTTGCTTTGAATGATGACATTCTGAAATGCTTTGTGATGAGACATGGATTTTTACTTATAAATCCGAAACTGCTAAACAATCAAGCGAATATCGTGCTAAAGATGAAGCAAAGCCGAAAAAATCAGGACTAACTTGATCTAAAAGCAAAGTCATGTTAATTATTATCTTCGATTACTGTGATTTTTCCCACAAATAGTTCTTTCTAACTGACCAAACAATTAATAAAGGATATAATTTAAGCACATCACGA
The DNA here is from genome assembly GCA_031761425.1 of Cosmopolites sordidus. Taxonomy (NCBI): domain Eukaryota; kingdom Metazoa; phylum Arthropoda; class Insecta; order Coleoptera; family Curculionidae; genus Cosmopolites; species Cosmopolites sordidus. The sequence goes on from JARFXV010000536.1 coordinate 1,314,440, forward strand.
TATGTTACCATCGCTCACTGCTGTAATTATTGGAGAATTTTTTGCTAGAAATACCATTCAACAAACTCCATGTTCACCATATATGACACGGTATGACTTTCTCCTGTTCCCTCGATTGAAGATACCACTGTTCGCTGACCTATTTGAATGGAATACTAGAAGTATGTTTATATAATATTATAAAAACTGTTTTAAAAACTGGAAAAAACGTTGGAATAATTGTTTTACAATGAGTGGGAATTTCTTTGAAAGAAACAAAATAAACTTAAATAAATAATTATTTTGTGTTTCATTTATAAAGTACCCTTATTTTTTGATCAATGTAGTATGTGTGAATAATAATTGCCAATTTGTACAATGCTAGAATGTTTCAAATATTTCTCATCTGGTTCCTCAAGCATTGTTCACACAATTTGTTACGATAAATATTAACATACAATGAGCGCTTCGACATCTTAAGTTGGGTCCACATTAATAAAAATTTGCGTTGTGCGGGCTGCATGTGTTGTATGTAGTGTGCCTGTGCGGCAATATAGACGCTCTGATACACAAAGTCGCACAGAAATATTGTCGCCGCACAGCACGCATACGAACCATCTGTTGTCCATCAGATAATTGAAATGAATTGTTCCAGTAAATTTAACATACACGCAAAATGTTATTGGTGTTGACCCAACTTTACACTCGAGGTAAATAAATCTTGTCGACGCACGATTTTACAAAAATTCGGATTAACGCCGTGTTGACATATATATGTCAATAGTTGTGGATGACTTAGTTCTAGAATTATTAGAAATAAGTCAACATTTGAAGAAAGGGAAGAAGGAAAAACAGTTTATTGATGGTGAAACAGTGTTAATAAGAGAAGATAACATATACAAACTTGTAAGTAGATTCGCTCATCTATGGTTAGTGGATAACAAAAACTGCTTTTATTGATTAGTTGAAATCATTTTACCAGGTAGCAATTTTCAGTATATTAAAATTCTGAAGAAACAAGCTTGCTAAATTCCTAAATAATCAATTTCCGATTTGGCTTGTTCAAAAGTGACTACTAGAGAAACAATTCCCAAAATGACAACTACTCCCAAGATTGAACTGCCCATTATTTAATTATCTATTATGAGCCCATCTATTATAACTTCTGTTCGTATTGGTTGATTCAATAAAAGTCATCCTCCGTTAAAAATAAATTATAGAAGCATTTGACATATTAATACATCTATGTCTTAGTAATGTAGATTATTGTATTATCCAATTAATTATTAAAACGTGCGTCGAGCAGTTCAAAAAAGTGATTAGGTGTTTAGTGGTAAATCTCTTCAAGTTTAGTATAAGAGATTGGTTCACTAGAAGATTCCAAACTTCCAAAAATGTGTGCATCCCACTTCTTCAGAACACAATATAGCTGTAAAATATTTCGAATGCTCTATTATCATTAGTTTGCCGATGTTACCTGTTCCCACTACTACAATACGGCGTATATTGACTAAATACGAAGGCCCTATATACATACTTACAATATCCAATTGATTAACAAAAGAACTAAATACGGCCGATGACTAGCAGTGCTGTACTTTCGTAAATTGTATCTTCGAAATCTTTGCTGTTTTCATTTTTTATCAAGACATTTACGACTCCCATTTCGGTGCGTATTTTGAGTGATGGTCGATTTCAGTCAGTGGGATGTGTTTTATAGAAATACGATTACAGACTTTACTAATGATTCTGAGTTTATATCAATTGCTCATTTTCTTATTCAACAAATCCTGCAGCTCTTGTTAGGATTTTTCACTTGAGATTGCAAATAATTGTATTCAAATAACATACATATCTAATCCGTTTTATTACTCGAAACCATTAACTTGCATTACAAATATATTTTACTGATTTTTATGACAATACCAAGGATAGTCATAAATGTTACTTTAAGTAGATAAAAGGTAACAGTAATAATATTAATATTTATCCACCAGTACTTGAAGATATTTCTCAAATATACTTTTCATAAAAATAAAAATAAATCATGCATCTGGACAACAGTTGTATGGTAATTACACTACCATAATCAACATCCTTTTAACCTCGTTGGTTTTGTAAGTGTACGATTGGAATTCTAATAGTTGCGCTCTTATTTGTTTTTACATACTATTGATGTATTATGTAGATATTTTCTTCACCTTCAAGTCTTAAATGGAAATTCTTACAAATACCTTTGTACCTGCAATCTTGTTTATTTCCTCTTTTATAACCTGATTATTCTGTATAAAGGTTTTAAACAAAGTGGTTTTTTTATTAGCTAACATATGTGATTGATTTTATTTTAGGTTTTGCATTTGATGCATACTGGACAGTATAAAACAGCATATATTTTTTTTTGTACACTTTACTATGGAAATGATCAAGCTATAATAACTATTTTTGATATACGGTGGCGAAAAAATAATTTGTTTAACGCCGATGTATTTAGACAATAGGGTGATAACTTTGAGTAATATTATTTTCAACACACTCAACTAAGTTAAGTTATACAACCTAAGAATTATTTTTTTTAGGTAAACATTTTTAATCTATTGTCCTTCTAATTTTTAAGGCAATAAGATTTTGGTTTTGATATGAAAAATTAACCTCATTATGCTATTTGAATGAGTAAATATTAACTTCTCAATTTTTCTGACGAACATTTATGAAGATACCGCATTATTAAAACAATCAGCTGATTTATTTATTTAAAAAAATCGTCAATAATTTTAATTACATCGACTTACTTCACTACTTTGATATTGTAAGTAAGTAGATCAATTGATACAAATATTTTCTGATGATGAGCCGTATGCCTCATAAGTGTTTTGATACATGTTATTATCCTTTAAATAATGTTATGAAAACTCCTTTGCAACAGTTCTTATGTGATTTAAAATTGGAGAATGTTTTTTTTTATTGAAGGACTTTTATTACTTCCTAAACTATAAATATTTTTTCTGATCGGTTTTAACTACACAAACTTTAATAGTTTAATCAATCATTACATCTTACCACCTTATTCAGTGTATTATCAAATATTTGCATTTAAGAATTTTATATAAACACTTACCACTAAGTTCTAGAACTACCACTGAGTTAATAATATATTGTATTGTGCAGAAAGTACTTTTGGTGTTAAAAAAAGCCTTAATTAATTATGAATGTATATGGATTCAAAACATAAAAACAATATTGTCGTTTAATAATTAGTTTTTGAGTTCCATACAAATTTTTGTACAATATTTTGTTCATTAATTCTGTTGTAAGGAATTGCGGCAAGTATTACGTTACCATAAATTATTTATAACTTTTAAAAAACATAAGACAATTTTTTTCTATAATATGGTATGCTTATTTCGTTTTGAAATTTAGTGTTATTTATTTTTTTAAAATTATGTAAAGCAAATGTGAGTCATTAACAGCAATGCAATTTGGTACCTTTTTAACACATTTTCCATAACTTTAGTCAACATATCTGGTGTTAATGCAGCGATTTCAGCATGTAAAGGGTCTACCAATAAAAATAATGGAACTTCAAATTTAATAAAACACACATTTTTTGCTCAACATCGGTTCCGATGGCTTTATTTAAGAGATTCAGACATGCAATTTATGACTTGAGCAAGATTTCAGCCAAATGGACATCACGGCTCTTTTTGCAAGCACGGATCCGCTCGCGCCAATTTCGTTGACCCTAACGCACATTTCGAGCTGTATAGCGACTATGGCTTGACAAATGTTAGCTTTCAAGTCGCCATTAGTCGCGGGTTAAACCTGAGTTTTCACATGTCCCCAGAAAAAAATAATCTAAAGGAGTTAAATCGCTTGATTTCAGCGGCCAAGCGATGGGGTTATTTCGTGAAATGAACGAGTTGCCGAACTTGGCTCGCAATAAACCCATGTTTACTTGGGAAGTATGCGGAGGTGCGCCATCCTGTTGAAAATAAAGGTTATTCGCATCGATTCCATCAAATTCCGGAAAAAAATCTTCCAGCATTGCCTTGTAGTGCTCGGTACTGATGGTAACGGTGGCTCCATGCCTATATCCACACCAAACTGTGATCTTGTGCGCATTTTGAGTCCTTTGTCTCTCGTGTATCACATGTGGATTAGATTCGAACCATAATTTTGTTTATTGATGAAGCCATTGAACCAGAAATGAGCCTCATCGGAGAAGATGATTTTCCGATAAAATTCGATGTGGGCTTTCATCATTTCGGCAAATTCACGATGAATACGATGGTCGGTTGGTTTCAATTTTTGTGCCGGTACCATCTTATACGAATGCAAGAATAAGTCCAACCTCGAATTTCGCCAGGTTGTCATTGGCGAGAGGACTAACTCTTTCGAGCGGCGAGCAATCGAGACGTTATTTTCGGCTACACTTGATGTAGCTCGAACGGCGGCAATATTCTTAAGACTTCTGGCTTTTTTATTGTACAGGCAATATCGTGGAAAGTAAACTCACTTTTAAATTATTTAATAAGACGATCAATAGTCTGTTCAGAAGGACCACTACGATGGGTCTGAATTGTTCATTGAGTAGCACGAAGGGACCGCGAATTTACGTAATAAAACTGACCAATTTCCAAACGTTCTTCTCGTGTGAAATAAACCATGATTTAATTGCAAACCGTTCGGAAAACAACTTACAAAACATGTCAAAAATTGGTAAACAAATATGTGCGCCATGAGCTGACAAAGTTCCATCATCCCTAATGGTAGATCCTTTATGTTGTCCTTGACTTGCTGTATAGATTGGGGTTTATAAAAGGTGATTTTTAGTCCAGTAGAGGTCACTGTCAAACGAACTGTGAGTTTGTGCGCAAGTCTGTAAATCTGTATGTTAATAGTCTGGCAAATCATCATGGAACTTTTAATATCAGAGCAGTGCATGCAAATTGTCGAAATTTATGATCAAAATCAGTGTTCTGTGAGCCAAACTAATAGAGCACTTCGAAAATTTGAACTTCATGATTTATTCGCCGAATTATTGATAAATTTCGAACACATTTTACGCCGCTCGATATCAAAACCAAAAAAAAAAAGACAAAAAACTGTGCGTTCGGGAGAAAATATCGCCGTTGTCGCTGGGCATTGTCGATGAAGTTCCAAATTTATCAATTCGCCGACGTTATCAAGAAGTTGGGCTTTGTTATTCAAGTACGTGGATTAGTTAATTTCGAATTTGTATGGTATTAATCTGGAAGAGATGTGGTTCCGACAGGATGGCTCCACATGTCATACAGCCAACGTAACAATCGATTTATGGAGGGAACAATTCGTTGAGAAAATTATTTCGAGGATGGGACCTGTTAATCGCAGAGCATGGTCATATGATTTGACGCCTTTAAATTATTTTATTTGGGGTTACGTTAAATCTTTGGTCTATGCCGATAAACCAGCAACTATCGACACCTTGGAACACAAAGTAACTCGGAGAATTGCGGACGTATTGTCTGAAAAAATGGTCGGAAATTGGGTTGACAGAGTGCGCTTTGTCGGAAGTAGCCGCAGTGGATATTTGTCTGAAATCGTCTTCAAACATCAATGCCATTAAATGTTTGAATATTTCACATAATGTAAATAGTTTGAAGGTTTCCAATTGGGTTATTGTTTTGTTTGAATTTAAAGTTCAAACGCACTAAAAAAATCACCCTATATATGTAAAACTTTTACTACAAACATCCCCATAATATATAATCAGGAACCGTTGAATAAATTTTGAATGAAAATTGTCAATTTGATGAAAATTGTTGAAAAAATTTGATGAAAATTGTTGAAAAAATTTGATGAAAAATGATGGCATTACAATATTCTAATCATTTATTATTATCTGTAGGTTAACAAGAAACTGCGCGAAGGAATTGCCAATTGTGACCCAAGTCGTCGAATCGGCATTTTGGAGACTCCTCCTCCACAAGTGCAATATTTTCAGCACTTCGCATTGTTGTTTGATCTTTAATGAGGGGCCTATCCGAACTCCTCTCTTGAAATCGCTTGAATGATCGATACATTGTCGATTTATGAGGCACTGGACCATTAGGATAATTTCACGTTCACGTCAAAAATCACGTTGCAATAATTAAATTATTATTATAAATGTAAATTACAAGAATTTATTTCCATTCTTTTAGCGTGTATTTATCCAAAATAAACTAAAAGTCAATATTTACTACAAAAATAATAATACGAAAAAAATGGCACCAATATATAATGGTAGCGTGAGACTTGCCCCACCCTTTGTTTTTCAATGTTTTATAAACATGTTTTCTATGCGCAAATACAATAGAACTGCAAATACATTTTATTTTTCTTCATCTTCTTTTAATAAGATTTTATATTGGCTCAATGCTCTCACATTTCTACTATTTATTTAGCATTCGTACGTGTTCTTCATTCGCGATGCTCTAAAGGTTATATAACTTTCTTTTAGCATGTTTGTATAACAGATATATTAATTAGTCATTTTGGCATGCATTAGAGTTGATAAGAATGTTTGAATATTTCGGAGTTCTGCATTTCTGACAAACCAAAAGCATCTGGAATGGTGAGAAGTACATAGTAATGGATTGTCCGATGACATTTAGCGGATGCAGATACACCTAAAATAATGTGTATTTTATATGGTTCGTAATCCTCAAGATAACTAACAGAATGCACAGATAAGAACTGCTAACACACGCTTTAATCGACGAAGGAGATTGAGATTATAACTAATGTAGAGTATTTCCAATTGCTGATCAGCAATTAAATATGCGTGAGCTTGTTAGGAGTATACAGTTATCGAATACTACATCGAATATACATCACATCGAATATACAATCGAATATACATTAATGGTCAAACAAATACTTAGATATAATATGATCTAAGGGAAATTTATTTAACAAAAGGCATCAGCACATGTGATTTACTTCTGAAACATATCTAAAATGATTCATTTTAAAAACGAAAGACAAATAGATATAGTTATATTAAGAAAAGAAAATCGCAGTGCAATCGTGATGGGGCGGTTCAAACAACATCGAAAGCTGATATTCAAGAAAAAAATCATAATTGTTCAAATCCTGCTTCAATGTGATTTGGTCTAATGCACACTGTTTTATTAAATAATGCTTAACATTATTGCTTTTAATAACGTAATTTTGATTATTAGTAATGAGGCACATTACCATTTGGATGTTTTTGTCAATAAGTAAAATTGTCGATTTTGGACAGCAGAAACTTCCAGGGAATTACAGCATATACCTCTAACCTAGTACTAAGGTTACAATTTGGTGTTTCGAAAGTAGGAATCGTTAGATCTTTTTTGGAAAAGGCGAAACAATAACAATGACTTCAGAGGTCTAGGTCGACATGCTATGGAATTTTTTATGTCCACAACTTCGGCGTTTACCGTCAATATGAAAAAAATGCGATTTTAACAGAATAGAACCACAACCTAGACAAGAACTTCGATGCAAGTTGTTCTACAAATATTACCCCAACACGTAATCTCACATTTCGATTATGTCCACGCTTGCCAAATTTGTATGTCTTAAATTCTTTTCTTTGAATTACCTCAAATCGAAGGTCTATGAACGAAATCTTCCTATAGTAGATGAGCTAAAAGTAGTCTTTTGTCAATAACTTGCCACGGTGTCAAAAGAAGTGCCATCAAGAATTTTGGTAGAGGCTCTGAATCTATTTACAGTAAGGACATTGTCATCTTTCCGATATAATACTCCGTAATTAAATAATCAATCTAGTTAATAATAAATTAAGTAATCAGTGTATACCTATCAAAATTGCACCTATTATAGATTGTTCTGGAGCTAATATCAAATTCAGGCGCTTTTTTGCACCGTTATATTTAGATTGAGTAGTAATACAATAGTTACATTTTGGAAATACTAATGTCGTTCATAATTAATTAAAGTGTAGTAATATTCTTAAATCACAACAGCTTCAGGCACGGGATAACTATATGGGCCAGTACATAAACTGCATACGATTACGCAACAGTTACCATATCTTCTCGAATTCGGTTTCGTAAGCGCATTATTGAAACTTAAATGTCCACGCCCTCATTTTTTTTACATGCCCGTTTCTACATTATGCAGACATTTTATTCAACCTCAAGTACAAATTGTTTATTGTTTATGCAAACGCGCACATAAAATTATATTAATTATTCTTCCTTGGAGCATTATTTGTTTATCAAACAGTACAACACTAATTTGTAGATATCATTTATTCAATTTAGTATTTGTAATATCACATAACAATTAAATATCAAATATTAAATTTTGCTTTCTTCTATACAGGATATTAAGGAAATAGCTGTCGTAACCAACTAGTCTAAGCAACTAGTCTAACCAACGATTCCTCGCATCATTTTAAAGGAAAAAAATTCTTACAACAATGGTCAAAAACCTATCGATTCTCGAGAAAAAAAGTGCAAAATTATAAAATCACCAATCCAAAAGCAAATATGCGTAAAGGCATATTTGTCAAATATTGAATGGTTAATATTTAACGAATAAACTACAAATAAACTACTGGATATTGCCACATTAGCCAAAATAGATGTAACAACGTCGTTTCAATTGATTAAACATTTTTGAGACGATCACCACCATTTCAAAAAATGTTTAAAATTATGTCAGTGTATGTCAGTGATTGTATTTAAGTTCGACTTAAAACAAAAAAATGTATTCTATACACGAATATCACCATATGCTTCTTATTAGGGATACTTACGGGTAACGATACTAAGAAATGCTGCTTCCAAATCGGCAAACATTTATTCGAATATCTCAAAGACGACTTTTGGATACGAGTAGTGTGGTTCCAAAATTTCCAGTCGAAGAGTAAATTTTACATCTTGTTGAAAAGGATTCTACCAGAAGTTCTCAAAGTATTACCCGACAATTTGGAATTTCTCATTGGATTGTACATAGAACACTGAGAGAGCGGTTACTCTACCCTTATCATGTACAAAGGGTACAAAACACTCTAACCTGGTGTTTTTTCCCTTTTTCAAGTACTTTAAAACATTCAAAAAATTCGTGGGGACATCAAGGACGACGAACATTCTGGTCAGAAAAATTCTTGTCAACATTCTGGTCAGAAAATTAAAACACTGAAATTGTGCGTGAATTTTTAAAAAATGAGCCAAAATCTTCGTGCGATACATTAAAATGGAATTAAAAATGTCAATACAAATAAAATACAAATCAATACAAATTAAATGACGACGAAAAATTGCTCACAATCTAACATTACAAGGGCTTGATTAAAAAGTCCAAAAAGGACGAAAACTTTAAAGTATAACTTTAAGAATTGTTATTGATGATGAGACGTGGTCTTTTCAGAAACTAAGCGTCAAAGTGCCGAATGAAAACACCCCCCGAGTGAGGTGAGGTCCGAAGAAAAGCCGTCTCGAGAAGTCAGAAATCAAAACAATGTTGATTTGTTTCTACGATTCGTAGGGAATTGTGCACAAGGAGTTTGTTCCACCTGGCCAGCCGATCAATGCTGTATTTTATCTTGGTGTTATGAAGCGTCTGTTGTCGCATCTTGGTCGTATGCGGTCACAATACCGTCAACAAGGCAGCTAGCACTTGTTGCACGATAATGATTGACGCTTATCACTAATTTTTTGACCAAAAATGGCATTTTACCCATCAATCATTCACCATATTCGCCCGACATGGCTCTCTGCGGCTTTTACCTCTTCGTTTTTCGTACCATTTAAAAGGTGTCGGTAGCCATCTTGAAGGATATATCTTTAGCCTAGCTCTATATATATATATATATATATATATATATATATATATATATATATATATATATATATATATATATATATATATATATATATATATATATAGCGATTTTCCTACAAATCGCCATCAAGGTGCAAATAAACAAGTATCTTTGTTAAAAAACTATTTAATCAATTTCCCTTCAGGCAGTGGATAACCCAGGATAGGTGTGCTGGTAAGGGCCTCTTTTAAATGCTGGAAGGCTCGCTGGCATTCTTCAGTCCATTCAAACCGTATTTCGCCTTCAGTGAGCTTCATTAACGGCTTGGCGATGTTAGCAAACCCTGATGCAAATCGTCGGTAGTAAGTACATAACCCCAAGAAGCTTCTAAGTTCATGTCTGTCCTTAGGTACTGGCCAATTTTCGACCGTTTCAATCTTAGCAGCGTCGACTGCCACTCCTTTTTCCGAGACAATGTGGCCTAAGTAATGTACTTCCTTGGGAACGAGATGGCATTTCTTCGGACTCAGCTTCAAGCCAGATTCCCTTAACTTCTGGAACACTTCTTCCAGGTTCCTCAGGTGGTCCATGAAGGACTTTCCAACCATAATTATGTCATACAGGTAGACCAGACATGTCTTTCACGATAGCCCTTTCAAGACCAGTTCCATCAACCTCTCAAAAGTGGCGGGGGCTTTCCCACAACCCAAATGACATGACAGTAAACTGCCATAATCCCGTGCCCACGGTAAAAGCTGTCTTCTCTCGGTCACTCCGGTCCAGTTCCACCTGCCAGTAACCGCTCTTCAAATCCAGTGTGGAAAATCTTTGATCCAGCCAAGGTGTCCAGAGTATCGTCTATCCTTGGCAATGGATAACTGTCCTTCTTCGTCACGTTGTTAAGTTGCCGATAATCCACACAAAATCTTGTCGATCCATCTTTCTTTTTGACGAGAACTACTGTGGAAGCCCATGGACTGCTGGATGGCTCAATCACACCTTCTTTTTCCATATCGTGGACAATCTTGGTGGCTTCTTCATACGTGGCCAAGGGTAGTCTTCTAGCAGCCTGACGAATTGGTCTAGCATCGCCAGTGTTGATTTCATGCCGAACGATGTTAGTTCTACCATTGTTCGTCGAACCGATGGCGAAGACATCTCGATACTTGCTGACAAGATTCTTCAGGGCAGCTCTGTCCTGGTTGGTAAATCCATTTGGACAGGTGGATACAAGGTCTTCCAATTCTTTCGGGAACTTACCATTGCTACATTCAATGACGTTCAACTTCCTGACAACTGAAGACATAGGAGAACAATACCCCAATACAGTCCCTTTCTTAATAGACACCGAGTAATAATTGGTGTTCATTACTCGCATGGGCATTCCTTTGACGATACATAGCAAAACTTTTCCTACCGCTACTCCCCGTCCTATCTCCATGTCATGGCTTCTGGGCTCAAACAACATGATGCCTCCCATGTCAGACTTATTCTCCGGGCAAGCGTTCACAATGACCTCACTACGTTCTGGTATTACGCACTTCTCGCTCAGAATCACACGAACCCCATCTTCCTCGGACCTACAGTGTAGCACGACTTCTTCTCCATCAATCTTCACTGTTCCCAGCTTAAAGTTTAATTTGAGACCCTTGGCGTTTATGATGTCCATGCCCAATATGACTTCATCCTCTATGTCGGCTACCAAAGCTACATGGTGTTCCTCAGAATCCAAATTGTCGTTCATCAAAGCCTTCCTCAATCTCGCTTGCAGCACACTTTTCACACCGGAGATCTCCAAATCCCGTTCTTTCAACTCTCTTTTCAAGTACTCCACTCTCAAGTCTTTCAAAAGCACTCTTTGTGAGGCCATATTGTCTCTTAAATTTATTTATTAATTGTTTATAAAAATTTATAAGCACCTTCTGGGATAATAACCCCACACCTGACACCAATGTAGCGATTTTCCCACAAATCGCCACCAAGGTGCAAATAAACAAATATCTTTGTTAAAAAAAAATAACTATTTATTTACAGTTCACTGGTTCACTATCACAGTTCAAGAAATACAAAAAATCTGAGTACACCGCCAGTCTGTTTCTTTACATTCCCTTCTTTCTGTTCGAGAAAATTACTCTCCCCTTCTTGACATTGACACCCATCTTGACACTGACACTCCCCATTGTTTATCAGTTATACCGGGTTGCTTCAATATATACGAATACATTTAATAAGACGGTTTCGTTTAGACATTATTGGAACCATGCCATCATTTTTTTACTGCATTAGTCTGTTAATGGTATTTTTAATCAGTTAAAATTAGTTAAAAATTTTCAAGTTGCAATTAATTAATATATTATACGTTCATGCTGAAAATTATTCCAATGAATTTATCTCCTTAAATATAAATGGGTATTTTTTTAGTATGTCCGAACTTCCGACAGGGGTCGCTGTCAAACGAACCGTGAGTTTGCGCGCGAGTCTGTAATCTGGATCACAGAACGTTTAACATCAGGGAAACGATTGCAAATTGTCGACATATATTATCAAAATCTGTGTTATGTGCGCCAAACTTATAAAGCACATCGCAAATTTGAACTTTGTGATATATTCGCTAAATTATCGACAATTTCCGAACGCATTTCACTCGATAATAAAACAGAAACATGACGCTAAAAAGAAAAATATCGCCGCTGTTACCGGCAGTGTTGATAAAGACCCAAATTTAATGTTTAATTCCGAATTTCAATGGTATTGATCTCAAGAGAAGATATGCTTCCAACAGGACAGCTTCAATCAGGAAACAATTCAGTGAGAAAATGATACCAAAACTAAAAAGACAAACTATAAACATTTTTTTCAAACGTTGCTTAAAACAACTTTTACCTTAGTTTTGTTGTTAAACAAAAAACATCTGCCTTCAACTGATAACTGGAATAAGTCTCCGACCTCGTTCCCATCACGATAATTCCTTCTTGCAGCAATTAATACATGCTATCATTTTCAAATATTTTATAGTTTTAAAATCAAGGTGTGGTGATTAAATAACGAGACTGACGCTGCTACAAAAGAAGTATGCATGCGCCAAACGCCAACGACCAACAGCTATTTAGCATGAAGCCTCATGCATGATTCACGCGTGAAAGCCATGCATGAAGCCTCATGCAGATTCAGCATGATTCTCTTTCGAATGCAGTATCTCTCGCTTCTGTAAACAAATCCGTATAACCGTAATCTTCGTTCGCATTAGAGTTGTTTTTTTGTTTCGCCGGAAAAATGTTAAGTGTCACAATAGAGCAAAGAATTGTTGTGAATTTTTACTTGAAACTTGAAAAAACGGCTACTGAAACTGAAGAAGTGTATGGCAATGAATGTTTATCGCGTGCACGTGTTTTTGAGTGGTATAAGCGTTTTCAAGAAGACGTTGAAGATGATACACGTCCGGGTCACGCTTTCACGTCAAAAATGGATGACAATATCGAAAAAATATCTGGTTCGATATAATATCGGTAATTTGGTTCGATCTGATCGGTTAAGTATTCGTGCGATTGCTGAAACTGTAGAAATTGAAAAAGAATGCGTAGAGTAAATTTTAAATAATAATTTTAATATGCAAAAAGTGTGTGCCAAAAAGGTGGCAAAATAAAATGTTTTACAGCTTTAGTCTCGTTATTTAATAGTCACACCTTGTACAGAAAAATATTGTAATACCTTCATCAGTATCTATTGGTTTCATGCTTGAGAGATTCAATTTTAACACTGTCCTAGTTTTTAACTATTTTGACCTTACACAGTACATTACTTTTCATGAGCTTGCAAATTTTTTTTGATAATGAAAATGATGATTCGCCACTGAAAACATGATAGCTGTCAAGTAATGTAATATATTTGAAGCTTGACATGCACACAATATATTATGTTTCAAGACGTTCTACTAATAGCAAAAACTGTTTTGAAAGGTTATTAAATTATTATTATGTATAAATATTACTATAATTAAAAGACAGCATACGATTTTTAAAAACATTGTGATTGCTGATTTAATAAGGCATACATTTAAAATCACCTCACGATTTCTAGAACAAACAATTATTGCTAATTATGAGTGTTCGACAGAACGTACATTTGATACCGATATCGAATTTAGGCTTCTGTCTAAAGTTCGACCGAAATGGATCCTTGTTGTTAGTATTGATATTAAACGATATAATTTGACACGAGTCGAAAGATAATTTTATTGTCATAGATTGATAAACCGATTTTAAGTTGAACTTTACTTATACTTATTTTTTTTACATTTTAATTCAAATTTGCTGAAGAGTTAGGGTATATTTGCTGAAAAGTTAGGAGTCAAGATATTCCAACCACTTTGTAGGTATACTTCAAATTCATTAAAGTTGCAGACAGCCAAAGCAATCGCTTTGAAGTTCACAAAGAGTTCGAGTTTTCCAAAAGCTAGACAGCACAAGCATATTCGACGTAATATCTCAGCGGTCTGGTTTTCCTTCCCAATCTTGGTTTAAGTCCCAAGTGTTCATATTCTTTCACCATATCAATGTTGTTATCTATAGCGATATGTCTTCAACTGGAGCTATCGTCTTTGTTTTTTGAATTTTTAATTTCAAACCCACTCGTCCTGACGTTCTGAGAAGCTCGGTCAGTTTGTCTTCGAGATCTTCTATATTGTTATTGAGCAGACAACATCGTCTGCGAATCAAAGGTTATTTAGATAAGTTCTGCCAATGTTAAAACCTTTCTTCTTCCATTATAGATTTTTGAAGATATCCTCCAAGACAAGAGTGAACAGCTTCGGTAAAATAGTATCTCCTTGGCGCACCAGTCTCTTGACTTGGATTTGATCAGTTAATAAGTCGTCATTAACCCTTACTCGTAGGGAAGAAGTTTTATAGATATATTTTAAAAGTGCAGAGTATCTTGTGCTCGAATCGACCATTGTCCAGTGACTTCAGAGTAGACGAGGTTTCAATAGAATCAAATACCTTATTAAAGTCGATAAAGGCGAGATAGTTCGCGATATAATATTCAGTAGATTTTTTCAATGAGAGATCTAAGCGCTTAAAAATGATTATTGGTGGTGTAGTGTTTTTTGAAGCCCGTCTGTTCTACGGGTTGATAGAAATCAAATTTAGCGGCCTGTCTATTTGCGATTATTTTAATGAGCAATTTGAAAAGGTGATGGGATTTCACAAGACTGATGGGACGACAGTTTTACAGGTTTTCACTGTGCCCCTTTTTAAAAACCAGTATTACCTTTCCACGTTACCAAGATTCTGGGATATTTGCTACATCAAAGCACTTATTCAGCAGAATACGTACCGACTCTATCAGGAACTCTCTTCCCATTTTCAGCATCTCGGAAATGAAGTGGTCCTATCCTGGCGACGTTCCATTTCTGATTTAGCGCAGGGTTGCTTTTAGTTTTCCAATATCAATTTCGGGTATTCATCAACAGGAGGGTCCTGACTTCGAAATTAGTGAAGGATCGAGCCAAGAATCAGTAATGAGAAAAACCACACCCGCTGACAAAACATGTTATAACAAAGACATGTTATGAATGGGAGATCGCAGGAAATACCCGAAATTGACAAGTGTCTTACTGAAAGTTTATATTTGGTACGAGTTTGCCGACACCACCAAAGTGAAGCACCGTGTGGTACGCTATAATAGGAATCACCCAATGAGGACGATAAGCATCCATCCCCATCGCAAGTAAATGTCAATTACCAATAATCGTCGAAACAGTCCTATTTACAGTTGTAACAACAACGTCATGCACTTACCAGATGTTTCTATATTAATTTTCTATTTAAATGGTCATGGTTTTAGTCGTTCCTTCATTCGCTCTTCAGGTGTCCAGCTTGAGCCCAACTGATGACGGCTTAAGGCCAGAAACCGGTCTTGGGAGACGCTTGCTGGCGCTTTGGATGGCGGATGAAGAAATGGCAAAGCGCGATGAAGCATAAATCATATGCATATAGTCATGTCGGTAGACGCAGCAATGTCCAATTGTCTCACTATGTCACGAATAGTTAAAAATACTTAGTCCAGTTTCTTATTAGATATATCAATAGATTGTCTATTTTTAAATTCGGATAATTGTTTGACACAACGTGGTGCATGAACTCATAAGATTTAGCACTAATAAAAGAATCACAAGAATACTGCTTAGCAGCATACAAAAACAAAAAATACTTCATAACAAAAAAAAAACAATTTTTATAAAACAGTTTACTACATTTTTTACAGTCGCTAGAGAATATGTAGGTAAAAAGTGAATACGTATCAATACTACTCCAGTACTAGTTAAGTATCAGTACTGAAAACGCCTGGCATTATTTATGAATTATTATTCGAAGTATTCTCCTCTCGCTTCGATACATTTGTTAGTTACATCGATTTAATAGTGATGTGGAATATTTTGTGGAATAGCCTCCAAAGCACGCGTCGAAGCTCTTTGGATGGTCTGAATGTCTTTAAAAAAACACCCTTTCAACTTTGGGAGCAAAGAGAAGTCACAAGGGGCTAAATCTGGTGCATACGGCGATTTATTACACATACTTGGTTTTGGACCAAAAATTGACGCACAATTAACGATGTGTGATTTGGCGCATTATCGTGCAACAAATCTCAGGTGTCTGAATTGCGATATTTTGACCTAATGCGACAAATTATGTGCATCAATCGTTTCAAAGCTTCTAAGTAGTACTGCTCAGTAACAGTTTGACCAGTTGGGATAAACTCTTTGTGGATGATGCCTTTGCTATCGAAGAAAACAATGAACATCGTCCTCATTTTTGAAGGAAATTTTCGTGTTTTTTTTGTCTCTGGTGAGTTTTTCAACTCACCAGACAAGTTTCTGGATCGTATTGAAAGCACTATGTTTTATTCCCCGTAACAATTGATTTCAGGAACTCTTGATCATTTCTGGCGGCTGCGACGTCCTATCTGGAATAATTGACACGAAGTAATTTCTGCTCCTTCGCCAACATGTGTGGAAAAAACTTTTCACTCACCTTTATTTTATCCAATTGCTTGTGAAGAATGAGTCGAATTGTTTCTTTGCCGATATTCAAAACCTCTTCCATTATTCTTGGTGAAGCATTGCGGTTATTTGCTACAAAATCGCGAACTTTTTCTATCATTGTTTTATGTCACAAAAACATTTGTTCTGCTTAAACAATCATCGCAGGACACTTACTGCATCTACCGGAATGTTTCCGATGCAGTTTTACAGAGTTTTGCATTAAATTTAATAAAAGCTCTTTGTTCCATGATTTTATTTGTATATCAAACTTTTTGTGGTAAAGTATATTTCGTTAGGCCCAGGAATGTTTAAACTTTGAAATGACACCGCTCGTTAATAGATGGCGTGACTGGTTGCTGAGATATATCTTAAGTACTGATACTTAATGGACGCACTGTATATACAATATATACAGTGAGTATACTTTCACTTGAATACATATATTTATACACGGTGTTGCACTTTTTTGTTCCCCAGTTTACTTTCTTAATCGATAAAAAAAATGATTCAACATTAATGTCAAATTTCAGTGTTCAATGTTCAATGTTCAATGTCAAATTTAGTGTCAAATTTAATATATTTATATAATAAATTTCCATGGTGTTTTTTTATTTTACAGAAGTTATTCACTGAGGTAATCTAGCCTAGGTCTAATGAAGCCGTAAATATTGAATATTATTTTGTTCAGTTTGGCTTCATGGCTTTGATGTTAAAACTGCCAACACTGATTATTCGAGATGGTATTATTTTGCAGCAATGAACAATGCAAGATTTTCTAATGCCAAAATCACCCAATAAATAAAACCAAAGAAATACTTATCGGCCCCCTTATTGTCGTTATGCTGCATCATTAAATTTTCATATTTAAAGATATATGGAGCATTTTCTTTGTGGAAAAAGATTTACTACTGTACCGATATCAAGACTGCACTCAAAGAATATTTTACTTCAAAGTCATCGTCATTTTACAAAAAGGGAATAGAAAGTTTGTCACAGTGATTAGATGGGCCAAGATTATTAATAACGATGGATATTATAATGTAGATTAAAGTTGTATTAACTCTTAAATAAAATAACATATTGTATAGTATAAAAAATGCCATTACTTAATATTATTACCTACCTAATACCAGTTAATAAAATTAAGCCGATTATTACCAAAAGCGAGCCGAAACAATTTAAGACAACTTAAATTCCAGCCAAACAAAGACTAGGTAAAACTAACTTTTATATTTTATATTTTGGGTCTGAACGGGCCGTAACGGAACCCAAAATTAAATCACTACTCAATGATATTGATATGATACTAAATAGTGATGGAAGTGAAGAGAAATTTAAATTAGTGATAAATGTGGACGAAAACACACAGGCACTGATGAAGTATAAGAGCCTGTGCATGATTCAAATCAAAACAGTTTAAGACAGTGAACAACGTTGTGGTCAATCACATAAAAAGTTTAAAATTACGCTTAATTAATTAACTGTTAGTATCTTTTCGAATTCGGTTGTCTGAGTGCATATTTGAACTTGAATAACCTCGCCCTCATTTTCTTTGCATGTTCGTTTCCACACTATGCAAATATTGTATTTACCTTCTAGTGCAAAATGTTGATCTTATGCAATCATCCACTAAAATTCTTACTGGTTATTTCTACACCATAGTTTTGTTCATTTGTCATAAGACACCGGACTAGTTCCAAGGCTCAATTAGTTTTTAGCTGAAACTAAAACGACTAACAAAAATCCAACTATTAATTTTTATATTTAAATATTGTTAATTAATTATACTTGGGTTTGTCTGTTGTGTAATGCAGACGTTCAAGTTTTATTACTTTATTTCAAGACTTTATTATAAATAATATTAATAATCGATGCGAAAAACTACAATTAAATTTAATTGAATTATAATGTATAAAATTTAAATAAAAATCACGTGACTACGAACGCGCCACGATTGGCTGCTATGTTTGGGACGTCGTCAACGGCTTCTAATCGTATATATACTGTCAAAATTATTTTTGGTTAAGTGACAAAGGATTCATAAAGGCTAATTCTAATAATATACCTGCAGTGGATATTTTTACGGTCACAGATTTTCTGAAAAATTACATTTTGTTCAATTCAGCTGAGGTTCGAGGTGCTAAAGCATCGATGTAAGTTTGTTTAAAAATAATAATGTAAATGTAACTAAGAAACAAAATATTTCTATTAAATATAATTACACTATTTGTAGGGTGTCATGAGAGAGTTACGGTGACAAGGCTATAGGTTTTGTTCAACTTAACTGCAAAAATGGTATTTACATTGTAAAAGTACGTGTATGTCCAGCACATAAATTCGAAGTAAAGCTTATATAGTTACCTTGACTATTAATGAAAAATTAAGAAAAGTTCAAGACACTCAATGTCACGATTGTGCAGCTTCAGCAGATAATAAATACTCAAACAACAAAAATATGTTATATATTTTCAAAAATAATGAAAAATGTTTAAATACCGAATAACCAAATCATATTATCTAGTTTTGTAATTCTTTTTTGAGCGAAAAAACAATATAAATCATAATTAGAAAAACAAAACACATACCTTTAAATCGCTAATTTTATTGCAATAAAGAATACACTGTTAAATATACATAACACATATACAACTTCCCCCAACTAGTATAATATATAACAGTAAATTATAATATGTAAACTACATTAATAATCAATTCAGAATAAAAACAATCACTATCCAAAATTATATACATATTTGTTTGATGGCTTTCATTGAAATTTGCAATCCTTTTTAAGCCACACCGATTCTTCAAACCACCACATTACATTTTATTAACATCTTCAAAAAAAATCGCCCATACTATATTATTGCTTTAATTAAAGTTTTCTATATTTTTAAAACGATAGCGATTTTTTGCCTTACATGTTTTACAAATCACCACATTAGGCTCTTGATTTAATAATATTTGCAAATATAAATAAATGTGGCTGCTAACTAACTCTAATGCATGACCAGCTAGAGATTTCCTAAATAAGAGAAGGCACCTAAGCCTTTTTTTTGAGTGGAAAACTTATAGTCAAAGTGTGGGACTCTCGCGATTGGCCTTTGGTACATGTGTGAGGTCACATATTGTTTTCGGGAATTCTCGCCGGGTCATCGGTATTAGGTTTAAAAATGTTTTTTCAATTTGATATAACTTTTTAATTATAAGGAAAAAATAAAAATAAAAATAGTTTTGTTATAAAACTTATATATGATCTTTCCATTTATGACAAAAAAAATTGTTTAAAAGCCCAATTCAATATGAATTTAGGCGAAAACATCCTAATCATTCGACGTCTCATAAAATAGCAATTTATGGTCTATTCGAACAATTTCAAGATTTCGGTTGAGGTTGAGGAACAGTTGAGGGTAGACCTTGCACCACTGGCCCAAGAAGAGTGCGAATCGCTGAAAATATTGCACGTGTGGAGCAAAGTGTGAAGGAGCAGTCAGAATCGTTGATTCGACGAGGTGGTGCGCATTGGGAATTCCTCCATGTGGTTTACGTGGAATTTTGACAAGCTATTTGCACGTTTCCATATAAAATTCAAATTGTTCAACAACTGTTGTCTACAGATAATAATAAGCGATTAGAATACTGTAATGTCATACCAATCATAAATCACTTCTATTAAATTTATAAGTTTCTGCAGCTGAAATCGCTGCATTAACGCCAAATATTTTGATAAAAGTTAGAAAGTTATGGAATATGTGATTAAAAGAACACATAGATGTATTGTCGTTAATGGTTCAGTTTAATTTGCATAATTTTCAAATTAATTCAATTCATTCATTTTATTTATATTCAACTTATTTCGCACAAAATTTAAAGACGAAATAAACATATAGAACAAATGCTCTTCTCTCTTCTTTCTTTTAAAAGTTCTTTTTCATGTTTCTGTTTAAATGTTTTCGATTAAAGTTTTCTGTTATGTTTAATGTTTCTTTTAAAAATGAGACATGAATGTGTATGAAAATACTTTAAGATACTTATGGAGTTAATACATCTAAATCAAAACCATTTAATGCAGTGAACAATATTGTGGCCGACAACATACAAAATTACACAACCGTTAGTACATATTTTGATCATATAACTATTAAATCCTATGAATTAAAGATTTGCAAAATACGCAAACTTAATTAACATATAATACGCGTAAGTATGCCCATGAAAACTGTCGAGTTATATTGATTTGTATATAAGTTTACCTATAACACAATGAAAAATTATATACCTAGATTTTTTCAACCATTAATAGTTATTATATATTGTTAATTGAGTTGAACTAGTTTGTCGTTAATAATGTAACTATTTTTAGAGCTGCAAGGTAAACCATGAATAAAAATATATATTGAAAGTATTATTTATGGTGAAGCTAAAAACACACTTCATCGTGTTCCTTCTGTGTTTATTTCTATAGATGTAAAATTAACGGAAGATATCTGTCCCTAATTGACATATTTCAGTAAATATATTTCATTGCTTTCAAGATAATTATCTATCTCTAATTTTTACCCATGATAATATTTTGAAGCAAATAATTGTCTCAAAATCATTTGGTATAGGCAAAATATTTATAAAACACGTTCATGTGTACGTATCAATAATCATTTTAGTTTTACATAAACCATAACTATTTATGTTTTGGCAAAATTGTTATAATAATAAGGCAACCGATGAGTCCCCATTTGAAAAACAACACCAATGATATGCTGATTTGACCTATAATGACCTATCTTCCTATCTGACCTATAATGCAATGAATTTATTTCTGGGGAAACAAAAAGATCATTTTTAAAGGTTATGAGGTGTTTAAATAAAGCAATGAGACTGGTAGTATAACATTCAATCTGTCAACATTGTTGGCTTCTCTTTTAGAGGAAGGGGAGGAAGTCTAAAGAGTTTGAGCTCCCTAGACTCACTTGGTTGTTCCTTTCTTATATTATTTCTAATGAGCCATTTCCGTCCACGTTCTTTTCTGGTTGTGAACTCTGGGGATTAGGCAGATTGAGGCCTCGGAGTAAATCAACTAGATTCTCTTGAAAATGGCTTCAAAGTGGAAGCCGAAACGTCGAGATTTTACTAGGTTCTACCCGAGAACCTAGTAATTCTAATATTACCGACCGCGGAAACCTTTCCGAACATACGCTACAGTTTCAGCGCAGCGGTGATAAGCCACCACTCTACCGCCGCAGCTAAGGCAACCTGCACTTGGTCGTTTGTAGCAATTCTTTTCTTAAACCGAATATTTTTAGTGCGTTCTGAAAATGAGTGAAAGCAATTTCGTACAAGGATGCTCTATTAAGTTTTACTTCAGACTTGGGTACAGTGCAACGGAAACAAAAGCCCAGGTTTTGAGGTGGATTCTGGTATTCTCAAAAGGTCAAGACTCAATTGAAGATGAACATCGCAACGGAAGGCCTCCAATTGCAAGAAGCGATGATAATGTCTACAGAATCCGGATTCTTGTGCGTTCTGATCATCGGTTAAGAGTCAGAATGGTCGGGGAAGAGGTGAATTTGATATACACAACCATAATTATTGGGGATAAACAAAATCTTCGTTAAAATCCCAGGATCCAACCTTTGCCAAAATTATCTTTCGCAGGACCAAAACGACAACAAAAGAGACATATTTTTTGACTTTTTGAAGCGGGTTGGAAATAAATAATTTTCTGGAAGGTGCTATTACTGATGAGTCTCGCTGCTAGAAATTGTTGTCACTCCTTTTCAGAACTCACTAAGAAACCGATTAACGAAAAAAATTGTTAATAGTAAACAAGTAGTAAAGAAGCATTAAGTGTTACCTGCCTCTCCTCCAGAGGGGGAGCCAACAGTGTTGCCAACAGTGTTGCATATACTTTATTTATATACCTTGTATATATTATTTATATATATATATATATATATATATATATATATATATATATATATATATATATATATATATATATATATATATATATATATATATATATATATTCCTACTTAACAATAAGTAACAGCGAATTATCTTTAACTGTCTTTAAAAAGTTTATAATTTAAAAAAATAAAAATAGAAAAATTAAAAAATTACAAACCAATAACGAAATGTAAAAGCTGAAGAATATAATGGATATAATGGTGCAAGATAAAATTAATAGATACTAACAAAATAATGCTCTAACACGTTCATCTGTACCTAGAGCCAATATACATGAGAAATATAATTTTGCCTCTGTCCTAGTTTTTTTTAACGTACATAAGATATTAATTTTCATGACTTTTTAAATGTTGTATCAATTCAAGCATAATAAGGCATATGAGTTTTTACTTTGAAAACACTAACCAGATATGAAATATTATGTAAGGAATGATTTTATAAATTATTTAATTGAATGTTACTTTAACTTAATAAAGGAAATAAGAATTTTCATAATTCAATGCGAAGTAATTTAATAAAGTATATAGTTAGAATGACTACAAAATCACAGTTAAATACAAAAACACTACCCAACACTAAAACATTATCATTAATTAAATTGATTTTATATATGGCTTTCTTTCGTAATTCTAGTCTTTCAGATAGAGTATGATAATATATTTTACTTATAAGAGATAGAATTAATAAAATATTGGTATATTTAGGTGCTGCGTATTTTCCATAACCGTAAATAGTAACTTTCGTACCCCAATGTCTAGATCTGGGTTCTAGAGTTCAATTTCGTAATGAGCTTTCGCGTCTATTTGGAGATAAGATTAAATCTTGGACTTCGCATTTGATATGTAGAACATGCGTTGAACATTTACAATAGTGGATAAGTAGATAAAAGAAGGGTTTAAAGTTCGCAACACTATAGTTGACAGGGAATATAGAAATCATCTGATTGACTACTATTCATATCTTGTGAATATGCAACTAACCAATCGTAATAATCTTCAAAATGGAAATATATTGATCTGCGTTCAGCGAGGAGACCCATACCGCATTCCGAAATACCTGTTCCATTATTCAGCAGTTTACCTCAACCAACAGATGATGATTGAATGAACAAAAGCTGAAGGAACTAATTATAGACCTGGCAGTCCCAAATTGTTTGTCTTCAGTATTTTGTAGAGATATAAGAGATATCTCAGAAAAAAATATTCTTGGGAACCATAATGAAGAAAATTGCGTGCAATTACTGGACGAGATGTTTTCCAATTTTAATAATCTTGCCTGATGAACATTAAAATATACTACTTGCACATGTACCTAGATGATTTTCCAAGAAACCATATATGTATATTTTAATGACAAACCAGACGACTAATTCCATTAGGATATAAGAACTATGGAAGAACAATATCAATAAAGCTGGGATATCCACATAGCCGATTACAGCTAGAATCTTCAGCGAGACAGTCTAGGTAAAGTTAACGCAATGATGACATAAAGAAATGTTTTTTAGTGAAGATTGGTTAATATTTAATATATAAAGTATCTTTAATTTGTGAAATAAATATCTTGCGATATATTTCGAGTTTTTCAGTGCACATAAGTTAAACAATGTCCTAATTTTATTATCGAATTATCAACTTATCCAAGAAATAGCGCAAATATAATGTATTTCGAAAACTAGAAATAAAAAACCAAATTTGACAGCTTTTTCAGTTTCTGTGTTGCGCAGTGTAATTGATAATAACAGACAATAACTATAATACACAGGCATTAGAATGATATTTCTCATATGTAATTGTGATGCAGTGAAGATAAAATAAAGCAGACTCAAATAGTGGTTGTGCATATAAGTTTCATTATATTCTGCATACAGTTACATAATCATTAGAATACATTTTCGACATTGTCTAATGTGTAAGCACATAAATGGAATTTGAATGCCCAAGTCCTTATTCCCATTTACATATTTTGCAGATATTTTGTTTGCGTTAAAATGCACATTGTTTATCCAACCATACAGTGACAATATTATTAATACTTTCTCTACTACAATATTGATCGTTTATCGTGAGGTATCGTACTACATTGTTGGTTTTCTTTCTAGTTTTACATTTTACAATTTACAAGGTCGTACAGATAATTAACATAGTAAAGCTGTGAAATTTATAGCAGCATATAAATAGGATTAATAAATGGGTTTGTTAACTTACTTGTTCGTAAAATGTTCGTAGATGTGGAAATTAGACCACACTGTGGACAAAACAATAAACAGAGAAAAAACTCAGTGACAAAATAGCATCTGAAGAAAATCGTGTTCTTCGTTTTATGATTTTAAGAAAGAGTTGTTTATTACCTTTGCTGAGAACGATTGACTTTATCGAAAATTGTTCTCAGTTAACCAGTTTAACTCAGTTAAATTGTACAAAGCAACGTGTATAAAACGTTTAAAATTTTCAAATCGAACCACCTGGTATCATTTCACACACATCAGATTAACACTTGTTCATCATGCATTTTAAAATCTTCACTAATGGAGAAAGATAATATTAAAAGAACATAAATTGGTGAATGAATAATAAAGTTAATAAG
Source organism: Cosmopolites sordidus (assembly GCA_031761425.1). NCBI lineage: Eukaryota > Metazoa > Arthropoda > Insecta > Coleoptera > Curculionidae > Cosmopolites > Cosmopolites sordidus. The sequence continues at coordinate 1,339,813 of JARFXV010000536.1, forward strand.
TATAAGGCAAAAGATGGTATATAACAATGAAAAGCTTATAATTGGTTAGAATGTATTTGGCATATTAAATAATATATCCTTCAAATTAATATAGTGTAACAAAAATAGTATAGTAGTGTTGGTTTGTTTATAAATAACGGATTTATACATTCCATCCTCAGTTTTCAAGTGATTCAACTGCAAAATATTCAGTCGACCATTTTTCGGTCGCTAAATTAAGGCAATTTTAACATATAATTTGTAAAAAGCCTTCTAAGCGACTGACGTTCTTCGTGAAATTTGGGAAAGCTTGTCAATCCGCACCGTTCAGCTCTGGTTCAATAAGTTCTGGAACGAAGTCTTGAAAATAGGGGAAGATCAGGTTGTCCACGGTCTTTCGATACCTGAAGATCCTAGAACAAACACTAGGCAACTTTCATGAGGACTAGCAGTATTCCACAGTACCGTTAAACGATATTTGCGACGCATAAGAATGTTGTCAAAAAGTTGTACTATCAAAAAGTCATTTTACAGCAAGAGAAGGCAAGACCACGCACTTAACATTAAACCACCTTAAAAATCATCGAATTCTACCTTGAACTTCTTCCTCACCCAGCATACAGCAACGACCTTGCTTCATCGGATTACTACATGTTCCGATCCATGACTCACTTTTTGCGATGAAAAAATTCAGTACTAAAGAAGAGATAAAAACTGGTTGTATCGAGTCTTTCTCCTCTAAGAACTTATCGAAGTATCGGAGAGAAATGGAGTTACTGACTGAAAGATTAGCTGATATTGACAACAACAACTAATACTTCGAGGAATAACCTCGAGGTATAAAGTTTTCAAATAATAAACAATTAAGTGCCTCAAAAACGCACACACTTTTTTTACAACTTAATAATTTAAAAAACAAATTAACTTATTTGTTAAATACATGAATTGTAAGTGTGTCTTTTAAATGGAATATAATGTAATATTAAGTGTTAAATTTTTTTTTTGGTGATTATCAGCTACTTTGTTAGATAGCTTGCTTTAAACTAACGTGGTAAAGTGATGAATCATTATTGTGCAGTCTTAAATTACCAATGTAATGTCACATTGAAAATATTACACCGAATTTTGTCTTAATATCATTTTTCAATGTTTGTTTTTAGAAGTGTTTAAGATAATTACTAAATTAAAATAGCTTATAAATTTAGGAGACTCAGCATTGAAAGTACTTGAGACAGTTGAGTATATAAACAATTAATAGATCTAATTTTGAAATTTTGATTAAGAAATAAATTATGAGAACATTGTAAGCAAAATGATTTGCTATTTTTGCTTTTTCCGAAAGAAAATTTCTCAGAAAAATTAACAGGAATAATATCCCATACATACACTTGTATCAATGGTACGAGGGTTGTCTGAAAAGTTTCCAGCCTCAATATGAAGATTGCGTTAGTCGTCAAAAATATTCTGGTAATGTAATTGCTCATGCGTTGAAAGATAACTTCTGTAAAGATGAAAAAAAAATCGAATATCAAGCAGTCATTAAATTCTTGCATTTTAAAGGCAATGCGCCTACCCAAATTATAGCCGAGATTGGTGCTATTTACGTGGGATTCGATTAAAACGTGGTAGTCCTAGTTTGGTTGACGATGAACGTTCGGGACGGCCAAAAACTGCAACCAGTGCCGATAGCATTGAAAAATTTCACCAAACAGTGCTAGACGACCGTCTAATTAAGGTTAGAGTCTCGAAAGAATGTGTTTGTCATATATTGACTGAAGATTTTCATATGAAAAAGCTAACCGCGATTTCGGTGCCGCTAACTTAGGACCAAAAACGTATTGAAATGGATAGTTCCGAAGCAATGCTGAAGCTGTTTAAGCGAAATAAGTATGAGTTTTGGCTTTGATTAATAACTGTAGATAAAATTTAGATACACCATCGACTCCTAAAAAGGCGAAGACTGTTCCATCGGCCGGGAAAGTGATGGCCACCGTTTTTTAGGATAGTCAGAAAATTGTGTTAATCGACTCTCTGTGTTATCGGCTATATTTGAAGAAACAGCAAGTTTTGTTCCACCAAGACGCGTTGTCTTGGTCGAACAAATCTTTCTCGCACTTATCACGCTACTTACGAATTGGGATTCGAATTGATTTCCACGCAACATATTTACCAGATCTGGACTCTAACGACTTTTTTCTCTTTCCTAGGCTTAAATTTTCGCTCGGAGGACTACTATTTAGACGAATTAAAGATATGGGAGCATCGCTGGAAAAAGTGTATAGCATTATAAGGAGAGTACGTTGAAAAATAAAACTTTTCAGATTGCCCTCGTATGTATGTATAATAGGTTAAAGTTGATAGAAGTATACCAAATAATGTAAAACCGGTTCCATCGATAGGAAAATTTATGTTCATCATCAGTTTTTTAAATATAAAAAAAGAAGTTTGATGCAGAATTTTACGAGAAAAATAAAACTATAAGCAGAATAATATTAATGGGGCTTTTGAAAGTTAGATACATGAAAAATTATGTGAAAGAAGCAGATATTCAGGAAAAAAGCATTTGTAATCAGAATAATAAACCTGCTCAATAGGTGTTTTGGGTATGGCCAAATGGATTGAATTTACGTACGATTTGTTCGAACATCCATCATATTTACCAGATATGGTTCATTATGGCTTCAATTTGTTTTCAAACTTTTAAAAATCTCGCAGTTCAGGAAACTCAGTTTAGTCATGAAATGTTATTATTAGAGAAGCGTTAGACAAAGTGTATTGAATTTATAGAAGACATACATATTATATTATTTAGGTTGGACATTCTCAATCTATCATCGATTATCCGAGGGTAAATCAGATATAAATCGGAATTGTATTATACATATTTATTATTTATAAAATAATGCAAAAAAACTATTGATTATTTTTCGACATACCTTCTCCACGCTCTACATATTTTTCCTAGCGGTTTGGAAGCTTGTGAAATCCTTGTTAACAGAACCTTTGAGTTTGGGCCATGAGCCAATTGCGCACATCTTGTCCTCAATATCTTGATCGTTGTCGAATCGTATTCAAGTGCATCTTTCAAGGGCGCTAACAAAAAATAATCACAGGGTGGCAAATCTGGGCTATATGGAGGATATTCAAGGGTTTTTCAATGCATATTTATCAGTTTTTCCTTTGTCAAAACTGCTGTGTGTGGCCTGGCGTAATCATGGAGAAGGAGGACGTGTCTGATGGAGACACCGTGTCTTTTGTCCCTGTAAGCGGATTTTGTTGCATCCAATAGCTGGTAGTAGTAGGCAGCATTAAGCAGACGTCGATCATGTAGAAAATCAATTAGTAAAACTCCCTTCCAGTCGAAAAAAAAACGGTCGCAAGAATCTTACCGTCTGAGAGACGGATTTTGGCCTTTACAGGGCAGGTTCCTTACTCTCCATTTTTAATTCTGGAGTATAATAATGCATCTACGTTTTATCACATGTCACGATAGGTTTCAAAAAAATCTCTCCTGCCTGCAGAAATCGAATCAGAAGTCTCTTACTGATTCGTAATCGGATGTTTCTTTTATCTTCGGTCATCGGGCACAGATTTTATTGAAGCCAAATAGCCACTTCCAAAGAACCATATAACAAGAACAATAACCACTTCCAAGACAAAAGAACTGAGTGAAACAGCTCACCGAGCATTTCTCCCACTCCTAATACTGCAATGACCACTGCAATGACCTACACTGACAGCCCGCTCGTGATTGGCTGAGGAAAGTAATTGTAAAATTCCGGTTCATATTTGATTCACCCTCGTATATACAAGAATAGAATGAAAAGTCAGTGATTTTTTCAATAAATGGCAGAGCGATTGGAAAAGTGATTGAATTTCCGAAAAGTAGCTTTCGTTCTAGTAATGCTCCATGACTTTCCGATATGATATTTAGTTTTATTATGGCAGTCTTCGAAAGCAGAAAAGTTCGAATTTGTTGCTATTATGGAATAAGGAGAATCCCTTGTGTGGATTAAACAATACTTTTGCGTGGAAAAACTATCGCCCAAATCGAAGAATAGTTCTAGGAGACTAAATCTTTACATTTCAAGGTTCATAAGTTGCTTGTTGAGTTTTAATGGGGTCGAACCAGGATGAGAGACGCTCATTGAACTCAAGACCGTTGAAGCCTCTCTCCATTTCTGAAGAAATGGTCAACAAAACTCATCGTGTTGACCGATCGCAGAATGAAGATAAGATAAATTGTTGAGATGATCAACATTTCGGACAAATGCGCACGGAATATATTACAAGAACATTTGGGCATGACAAAGCTATCAGCATCATGGGTGCCGTCTTTGCTCTTGCGGATCAAAAACTGAATCCGATGGCCAGACGTGCATAAAGGCAATTCAAAGGACTTTCTGCAGCGATTCGCGACTGTTGATAAAACTTGTATTTATTACTATACACCAGGAAAGAAATAATAGTCAAAACTGTAGATTTTACCCCCCAAACATGCCGACTTCCATCGGTCATGAAATGTTATGGGTACAGTTCCTTCAAGCCATTCTCAAGCCATAATCTTAAGTAACTATTTGAAAAAGAGAATGACGGTTACAGGAGAGTATTATACTACATTATTAGCAAATTTTCGCGAGGAGTTCATAAAAAAAACCCTCATTTGTGAGGAAAAAAAGCTGTTTTACCACGACAATGAATCTGCTCATTTGTTCTCCGTTACAACAACACAATTGATTAATCTCCACTATGCATTATAATATCCTGTTATCCGAATTTGTTTCTCTCCGATTTATTTATCTTTCAAGATATGAAGAACTACCAGACTGAAAAGAAATTCACGTCAAATGCAGGGTCAACATGTCGTACCTGTTGGAAAGTATGTGCGTGTTAATGGATAGTGATTTACTGATGGTGTGTATGGTGAATTTTTTTTTCCGGGTATACATCCGTTGGTGTGTTTCTTTTTGTGAAAATTTCGTTTAAGTACTGAGAAGTACTTAGGTTATCACAACGTTTCGGAGAAATAGCACTTAGTCATTATCAAGTGTTCAAGTTGCAAGCTCGAGAGTCTTATATGGCATTCTTCGGCATATTTAATGTAGTCGAGCATGCATTTTCATGTACTTTTATTATATATAAATAGTGAAAATACTGCGATTACCTCTCTTCAAAGTTCTGCCAGATGAAATATTGATAAGTGCGATGCATAACGACAAAGAGAGCCTCCTGATGTATGTACGTAATTAAATAATCAATGTATATCTATCAAAACTGCATTTGTTATACTAGGTTGTAACGAAATTATTTGGGTTTTTTCCTTTGTTTATAAATAAAAAACTATAATTCACTAAACATTTCTTCTTCAGTATTGAAATATATTCCACTGGGAAACATCCAGTCGGCGGTTTTTGATAAAAACATTAAAGTGAGTGAAATAAGTCTTGAAATTAAAACAATTTTAAGACATTATATTAAAAAAGGCCTTAAAGGGACTGGCGCCGATTGTGAAATTTGCGAGGTAGAGTTTTGGGTGCAAGACATCAATTTTGATGATTATAGAAGATCACTCTCTCGATGCTAACATTTTAAGAGCAGATCTCTTCACATCAGCAAATAGCACTAGGAAAATGTCAGGGGAATTAGTAGAACGTCACAGTACCATTAACTGGAATTTACTAGGCCCTAGGAATGGTGCCAAAGAGCTGTAGAAGCATGCCTGATAAACTGCCGCTGCGGCAAATAACGCAACCAGTTAGTTACACTGCAGTAGATTGCACTAATTACCGCAATTTTCCACTGTTTCCCTACAATAAATTGACATGCAAATTTTTTGCCCGTCTTCATTAAATATATCGAAAAACGTCATGTTAAAATATTTATATTATTATAAATACAACGATAAGCTTTGTATAAATACTTTCTGAATACCTTTTACCAAACTCATACCCAATTTACAACAAATACGCATGTCACTTAATATAAATACAACCGACACAATTTAACAAATAAACAAAGCAAAACCATGAACATGAAGTAGAACAGTAGCATCATCCATACCCCTGTTATCATTTTACCAAAACCCGTACTCCAGCATCAGTTTAAAACTAAGAGCAGGACTCGCTTCTCTTCAGTTCAGCTGTATTCGCGTATTAACCTCCGTCGCGAATGGACGTAGAACAGTCTCGCGCGAGGCTACGTACCGTTTCACTTTTACCTTCTTTTTAGTGTGTAATAAGTGACCGTGAACCAAAAAGAAACGGAGAGACGAAATTTTATAAATAAGGTAAACTGAATTGAATTTTGGGCTTTGTCAAATTTTTGCGAGTGATGTTTTTAGCAATAAAACTGGAGAACTCCTCTCATTCCATTTGTTTGGTTAAACATCAAAGAATATTACGGCAACTGACTGATCAAAATATTATAAATTTATTAAAAAAGTTCTACTCTGTTTATCGTATATAATAAAAATAAAAAAGCCAAAATCAATTATATAAAGAGTAAAGAGAAAACCTATTAGATTATTTTACAATATAATTTTCTTTTCAACCAATTTAATTATGTATACTTATAGACAAGGATTCCGTGTTATATTAGTCAGTTATGCCACCTCTCGCGAAATAAAGAAGAGAAATAAACAAACAAAATATTTACAATAAGATTTAAGTCAAAATTATCAATTATATCTGCAATAACCAATTATATCTGTAGCTTGGACAAAATTAGTTTAATTGATTCTTCAAACCAGAATTTTTTTTAAATTTTCAGTTGAACAAAGTCCTTACTACTTGAATTTATTTCGATAGTGCAATAGTTACTATTTATATTTTGAATATAATTATACTCAGATATATGCCTCTTAGTGTATTACAAATGATCACCCATTTGTTAAAATCCATTGATAACCGAGTCTTCTAAACCTTTGAAAAAAGACTTTCGACAAAGAGTTTTTCTAGAAAGTTTAACTGCTTCCAGTAAAAGAAAAATGCTATTGTATAATTACATGTATAAGATATATTAACGGTTTTTAATGATTATATTTGCTTTATTATATAAAGCAATGTTAAGAATGTTACTGTCGAACGTCAACCCAAAGCTCTTAATGGAGCCATCAAACGGAATGGACCATTAATATTTATTTAAAATAAATTAACAGATGAAAACGGTAAAAGAATTAACAAACTGATTCTGCAATATGATTATACTTGATCAGCTGGAAGGTGTTAAGGATACTTTTGAAGAATGTCTTCGTCTCACAAGGTTGAGAGGAGAAAGAAACAAACAATATATTTAGAGTACGACTAAAATAAAATTATCACAACCAATTTTATAGGCCCTTATAATACTTGTTTTTTACATTTTTTGTAGTAAACAAGATCCTTAAGACAACTTTTAAAGTTTTTTTTTTTGCAGTAGGGTAAACGCCGTTTATATTTTGAAAATAATGTCCTTCGGATGGTATATCCTTTGTTAATTTATAAATGGTCACTCATTTGTTAAAATATGTATTTTCATTTATTTTAACATGTTCGTAAAAAGAAGTAATTTTACCAAAAATCACTTATATAAAATTAGCAGAATAACAAAAACAAAAATGTTTCATGTTTCAAAATTTGTTACCATTTGTTCGGCTAACACAAAATCTTGCTCGGCGTACCCATGCGTCACTACACACGTCAAAAATAAAATCCCGGTGTCCTCGAATAATATCACAAGCATTTTCGATGCGCTGTTGTACTTCTTCCACCGTATTTACTTCTCCATCGGGATAAACTAACTTTTCTATATAACCCCACAGAAAAAATCGCAGGGCGTTAAATCTGGGGAGCGTTCAGGTCAAGAAATTGATCCATTGCACCCTATCCATCTGTTAGGAAATTCAATATTTAAATGTTCCTGAATTTTTCGTCTAAAATGTGCGGAGCTCTATCATGTAGACACTACATATTCTGTCTAACATCTAATGGAACATCTTGTAATAATTGTGGCAGATTATTTTGAAGAAAGTCTAAATAATTTTATGTGTCAGTCGACCTGGAAGAAAAAAAGGCCCAATAAGCATGCCATTTAGTATGCCAGCTCAAATACGTACTGAAAATATGTGCTGAAAATGGGTTCTTTTCAAGCATGCGGATTTTTTACTGTCCAAACATGGTTATTGTGGGTATTATTTCTCGTATATCTTTCTCTCTCTTATCTCTCGTATAGTCTTGTAAATGTGACTTCGTCGGAAGCCAAAATAAATTTGGTAAACTTTTAATTTCTGTTGAACTGATGTAAAAGCCACTGACAAAATTCAACTCATTTACGATAATCTTTGAGTTGTAATGCTTGTACCCATTGACAATGATAGGGATAAAAGTGTCCTTTTGTATAGTCTTCCACTCTTTACTCATTGTTGGCTTATTTTCGACAATTTGTAAAATTTCTTGATAAATTCGGCCCTCCTCCCCTCAATCGCGCTCAGTTGAGGGGTGGGGGTGAGACGAGACGGGAGGTTGACGTTTAACTAGAAGGGTTTCAGATGGGCATTTTGAAAATAAGCGGTTTCCATGTATTTAGAACTCTAAGACCGTCGTCCAAACTTCCATTCCAAATACCCGCAACCTCACCTATTAATACAGAGGTCATGTTTTTTTCTAGTTGTGAACTCTGGGGAGTAGGCAGATGAGTAAATCAACTAGATTCTCTTGAAAATGGCTTCAAAGTGGAAGTCGAAATCGCGAGATTTTACCAATCTAAAACGTGGTTCTATCTGAGAACCTAGTAATTCTAATATTAACGACCGCGGAAGCCCGTCCGAACATATATCCCTATATATATATATATATATATATATATATATATATATATATATATATATATATATATATCCCGAAATTCGAATATATGTATATATTGAAATGACTGTTCTGGACCATATACCATACCAAACTGAGATCGAATTCGAATATTCGACTTTCTTTATCTTAGATTTGGGAAATTTTGTATAATGGCATATCCTTCAAATGAAAATGCGCCTCATTTTCAAAACAACCAAATTAATAGTAAAATTTAATAGTCTAGAGAGAGTTAAATACTGTATAGTATCACTTTTATAAATAGAAGCTATACAATTTTTCAAAAGTTAAGAGGATATAGCTACCAAACATGCACTAGATTCATTATCGAAAAAGTTTTTGTTAAAATACCATAGACCATATGCATAAAATATAATTGTATAAGTTGTTATTTATTTCATAAAGCCACACCATTATGAAAGCCACTTTTTATAAAGTTGTTGAGCATTTGATTTAGGTCAAAATATTATTAATATTTCTCAAAAAATATAATTTTTAATATAAATTAATTGCAAGTATAACTAACATTTTAATCCTTCCATTTCCATAAAGTTTTTAATTAATTGATTTTTATTAATTCCTATTATTTAGTAAAAAAGTAGGTGACTAATTAGAACAAAGTAAATTTTGGCAACTTAAGTTTTTACACATTATAACCAAACCCTTTTTTGACTAGGTAACTAACTGCCTAGAAGAATTAATATCGAATGATCTTCCGATGATGTTAACATGGTTAGTGAAACTAGTATCGAGGAATTAAAACAAGTGATTTGATATTTTGTGTTAAATTTCCTTTAGTTTACTCAATTTTATCAGTTAATTAATGTTCATAAAAATTTATGATTAATCCTTATCATTTAACAGGAATTTTCTTAAAAGCTGATTGTAAGTCCACTGTATGGTAGAAATTCATTTTGCAAAATGCGCGCACATTCATACCTAAAACTGGTTTGAATTGGTTGAAACATATGCTTTATTTAATCAAAACAAAATAAAAAGTACTAAAACGTAATAGTGTAAATATGAAACTATCATCCCAGTAAACTTGAAGAGATTTACTATTAAGCATCAAGTCACTTTCTTCCAGACTTCTTGGCGCACGGTTTGCTAACCATGTTAGCAGCATTAGAAGATAACTCAATCTTGAATTGAAAAAAAAATGAAAATATCAATCAGGAGATTAGAAGATAGAGAAATCATTTCATGATGATAAGGTTAGCAAACTAACACGGTTAGCAAAATGCTCGTCGAAAAGTTTAGAAAAAGTGATTAGGTGTTTAATAGTAAATCTCTTCGAGTAAAATGTTTAACATCTAATGTTCTAATAAAATAATTAAACTAGCATCACTAAAGCAATCTTTATCTTTATATCAACATTTTCCACACAACCCGTACTCTAACATAGCTTTGAAAAAATAAGATCGATATATGCTTTATATAAGTTCAATTGCATAAGCGTTTTAAACAGAAAGGATGTAAAAAAGTTTCACTTTTGCCTTCTCTTAAAAGCGTAGCAAAAAAAATCAAAATGAAAAGAAAGGGAATGACAATAACTTTAATTTTTTTTAAGGTACACACAATTGAAGTTTGTCTCAAATAAAATTATCTCAGAAAAACAACATACAATTGCATTAATGTTTCAAATAATTTTGGGACAAATGTGCTCGCATAAAGCGCATTCTGTCAATCCAGTTTCCGATCACTGTTTAATTACTTGAAATTGGAGCCTTATGTCCGCAAGTGTCCGAGTTACGTAGGGTTCTATGGTATTTATCGGCATAGACCAAAGATTTAACATAACCCCAAAGAAAATAATCTAAAAGCGTTAACTCACATGACCTTGGTGGACAATTAACAAATCCGATCCTCGAAATAATTTTCTCATCGAATTGTTTCCTAAATAAATCGATTGTTGTGTTGGCTCTGTGAAACCGTCATGTTAGAACCACATGTCCTCCAGATCAATACCATTCAGATTCGGAATTAAATAATCCACGTAGTCGAATAACAAAGCCCAACTTCCTGCGAGCACCGTCGAATAGATAAATTTGTATCTTTATAAACACTACCAGCAACAGCGGCGATATTTTCTTCGAAACGCACAGTTTTTGTCTTGTTTTTGTTTTAATATTCAGCAGCGCGAAATGCGTTCGGAATTTATTGATTATTTGGCGAATGCATGACGAAGTTCAAATTTTCGCTATTTCGCTTTCAAAGTGTGCTATAAATTTGGCGCACAGAATACTGATTTTGATTTTTGGTGGTCTTCTCCCATCTTCTTTTTATCTTTAGCCCATTTTGGTAGACTGTCTGAACTCATTCATTCTACGTGCTCAGCTTTCCCGCCAGTATTCTAGCCATCTAACAGCATCTTGTACTCCAAATTACCCTCTTATGTGTGAATGGCTGGTTATTCTATCTCTTAATGTTGCTTCTTGGGTGTTTTTGAGTGTTCCTATTTCGATTGTTCATAATATTCCCTTTGTTGTTGGTGTGTTGGTTCTCATTTCTATCGCTTATGTGAGTACTGGTCTATATATACTCAGGTTTTATATAATCTAAATTTGCCCTCTGATGTCATATATTTGTTTTCTTGAGGTATAATCTCCGAGCTACTTGTATATCATGTTTTACAACCTTTTTACCCATTATTTTCCAAACCTGCTTTATATTATGAAAAATTTAATATACAAACCCGCTAAAGTAGAAAAGAACATACGGATCCACTTCTTCTTGAAGGTAACGTTGCACTCTCATATTGCAAATAATGAGAATCAGTGGTAGTCTAATTCTATTAACAATAGCAATGCATGCCATAATACCTACTGTTCGGTTCTGGCTGAACCACCGGATTAAATCATCTCCTGATAATACTAACATGGTTAGCGAAACGTGCGTCGAGCATTTAAAAAAATAGTGATTTGTTTGATTAATATTATGCAACATCAAACTAAGGTTGATGTCTTTCTTCGCGTCACGCGTCACATCTTCGTGTCATCATGTTCACCTAAACAAAAAAATTCATTACTTAAAATGACTTGATGTCTTGTCACATTTCAATACTAGAACATTTATGATTATTTTTTTGTAAATAAAAAAATTAGATTTTAAAATTATTCTATATTTTAGAATAATTCAGGACCTTTCAGGAGTAAAACTATATTAATATTATCACAAGCAATTAAACTCTATACGTAACCAAATCCTTAACACAGATATATATATATATATATATATATATATATATATATATATATATATATATATATATATCCATAAATTTGTTGAATATTAATTTATTCATTTACATAAGTAGCTATCAATAACTATATTTACATAAGCAGCCCGGATTAGTTCTTGAACGGTAATGAACCAACCAACGTTATTTTATCAAGCTTTTACACATTCATTATTTGGCATAAATCAAAAAATAAACTGTTCATATTATATAAAAATTTCAGTGTGAACTAAATATTAAGATAAATGTTTTTAAATTTGGAAATTTGATATTGCGAAATTTCGATTTCTGTTAAAGTTACATAGATATATCGATAGTTAATTAATGTCTGAATGATTGTAGCGTGTTCATATATGTTTTTCTTTTTTTGGGTTTTTCACCATGATCTAAAACTTAAAAAATATAAAAAATATCTGTTCTTATGTAAGTAATAATCACTGGGTAAAATACATTTTTATGTATTTTACCCAGTGATTATTATTGTGCTATCATGTGCTTGTGCTGGACATGATAGCGGAAGAGCCTGGTCATTCTACGCGAAAAATTGCAAATTCTTTGAATGCGAGTCACTGGACAGTTTGGAAAATTCTTAAGGACAATTTGTCGTATCCATACCACATTCAACGCGTTCAGGCACTACTACCTGTTGATTTTCCTCCACGTATTGCATTATGTCAATGGATATTGCAAACTTTACTTCGTATTCCTCTGTTCCTGACACAAATTCTTTTCACCGATGAAGCCACTTTCGCAAGGAACGCAATAAGGAATTTTCATAATAACCATGTGTGTGCACATGAAAATCCGCATGTGGTATGCGAATATAGTTTTCAACATCAGTTCTCGTTGAATGTTTGGGTTGGAATTGTAAGTGACTATCTAATTGGACCGGTATTTCTATCATAAAGACTTACTGGCGAGGTGTATCGCAACTTTTTGAAAGCAACGCTGCCTGAGTTTCTGGAAGATGTACCATTGGCAACAAGACATGAAATGTAGTTTATGCACGATGGTGCACCACCACATTTCAGTTTGGTTGCTCGTGATTTTTTAACAGCAACATACGGATATCGCTGGACTGGTCGAAGTGGGCCACACGCATGGCCTGGACCCCGGACTTAAACCCCCTGGATTATTTCTTCTGGGGATATCTGAAGTCATCAGTTTACGCTACTCCATTGAAGGATTTGGTTGATTTGCGAAATCGGATAATTGCTGAGTGTAACTCAATTAGAAACGACCCTGGTGTGTTTGAAAGAGTTCAGCAGTCAATGATGAGAAGATTGAATGGTTGTATCAAGGCTGGAGGAAGTAATTTCGAAAATTTATTGTAGATTGAGCAACTTTTCATGTACTTTTTGATAATAAAATGTTGTTAATGTTGTCAAATTTGTTCACCCTGAATCTTCGAAATAAAGGGGATTTTCAAAAATCTTCATACAACAAAATATTCCTAGAATTAGTCAAGGAATAACACCTTTAATTTTTGCCGCATATTTTCCTAACACCCTCTATATATATATATATATATATATATATATATATATATATATATATATATATATATATATATATATATATATATATATATTTATTTTAATATCGTTTATATATATATATATATATATATATATATATATATATATATATATATATATATATATATATATATATATATATATATATATATATATATATTTATTTTAATATCGTTTTGGAATTATTCCAATATTCCGATTCTGAAGAATACAATTAAAAACATAGTATTTCAATACACAATCAGTACATTAAACCACACCTATATATATATATATATATATATATATATATATATATATATATATATATATATATATATATATATATATATATAAATACTATGTTTTTAATTGTATTCTTCAGAATCGGAATATTGGAATAATTCCAAAACGATATTAAAAGAATCCGTAACAAAATACAGAAGATTAAAAAAAACCTCTATAATTAATTTCAATAAAAATATTAATTTCAATAAGTATTGTTATGCCTTCGGTAGATTTAAATTCAATATGGTTCTCGATTCTAAAGAATACAATTAAAAACATTTAAGTATTTCAATACATAATCAATGAAGTAAACAATCACACAGTAAACCTCACTTATATATATATATATATATATATATATATATATATATATATATATATATATATATATATATATATATATATATATATATATATATATTATATATATATATAGAGGGTGTTAGGAAAATATGCGCCAAAAATTAAAGGTGTTATACCTTGACTAATTCTAAGAATATTTTATTGTATGAAGATTTTTGAAAATCCCCTTTATTTCGAAGATTCAGGGTGAACAAATTTGACAACATTAACAACATTTTATTATCAAAAAGTACATGAAAAGTTGCTCAATCTACAATAAATTTTCGAAATGACTTCCTCCAGCCTTGATACAACCATTCAATCTTCTCATCATTGACTGCCGAACTCTTTCAAACACACCAGGGTCATTTCTAATTGAGTTACACCCAGCAATTATCCGATTTCGCAAATCAACCAAATTCTTCAATGGAGTAGCGTAAACTAATGACTTCAGATATCCCCAGAAGAAATAATCCAGGGGGTTTAAGTCCGGGGTCCAGGCCATGCGTGTGGCCCACTTCGACCAGTCCAGCGATATCCGTATGTTGCTGTTAAAAAATCACGAGCAACCAAACTGAAATGTGGTGGTGCACCATCGTGCATAAACTACATTTCATGTCTTGTTGCCAATGGTACATCTTCCAGAAACTCAGGTAGCGTTGCTTTCAAAAAGTTGCGATACACCTCGCCAGTAAGTCTTTGTGATAGAAATACCGGTCCAATTAGATAGTCACTTACAATTCCAACCCAAACATTCAACGAGAACTGATGTTGAAAACTATATTCGCATACCACATGCGGATTTTCATGTGCACACACATGGTTATTATGAAAATTCCTTATTACGTTCCTTGCGAAAGTGGCTTCATCGGTGAAAAGAATTTGTGTCAGGAACAGAGGAATACGAAGTAAAGTATGCAATATCCATTGACATAATGCAATACGTGGAGGAAAATCAACAGGTAGTAGTGCCTGAACGCGTTGAATGTGGTATGGATACGACAAATTGTCTTTAAGAATTTTCCAAACTGTCGAGTGACTCGCATTCAAAGTATTTGCAATTTTTCGCATAGAATGACCAGGCTCTTCCGCTATCATGCCCAGCACAAGCACATGATAGCACAATAATAATCACTGGGTAAAATACATAAAAATGTATTTTACCCAGTGATTATTACTTACATAAGAACAGATATTTTTTATATTTTTTAAGTTTTAGATCATGGTGAAAAACCCAAAAAAAGAAAAACATATATGAACACGCTACAATCATTCAGACATTAATTAACTATCGATATATCTATGTAACTTTAACAGAAATCGAAATTTCGCAATATCAAATTTCCAATTTTAAAAACATTTATTTTAATATTTAGTTCACACTGAAATTTTTATATAATATGAACAGTTTATTTTTTGATTTATGCCAAATAATGAATGTGTAAAAGCTTGATAAAATAACGTTGGTTGGTTCATTACCGTTCAAGAACTAATCCGGGCTGCTTATGTAAATATAGTTATTGATAGCTACTTATGTAAATGAATAAATTAATATTCAACAAATTTATGGATATATATATATATATATATATATATATATATATATATATATATATATATATATATATATATATATATATATATATATATATATATATATATATATATATATATATATATATATATATATATATATATATATATATATATATATATATATATATATATATATATATATATATATGTTAAGGATTTGGTTACGTATAGAGTTTAATTGCTTGTGATAATATTAATATAGTTTTACTCCTGAAAGTAATATATATATATATATATATATATATATATATATATATATATATATATATATATATATATATATATATTTTGGTAGTGTCACTGTCATTGTCGTGGCGAAAAATCAAAACAAAAAATAGCAATAGTTAATATTTAAAACGTTTGGATTATATTGATATTGAAAAGTATGATAGTTTCTTATTAGTCCATTGTGTTGTATATTTAATTAACGAATAAATTTCAGCTTAAGAACCACTGTAATAAATCATTATAATTTCAAACTAAAACTGAAAAATGTAAAGTATTTTTATTTCTAAACTCGAAGAGATTTACCACTAAACACCAAATCATTTAGTATAGTCATTTAGTTAGTTTAATGTTTCACACCGAAAGTTTCAATAGAATAATTGATCTATCTTTATTTCGATGAAAAATGTGCTTTATTGCAAGTTTATCTGATTCAATAAAAAGAAAAATTAAAAATTTTAGTACTTTTAGGATTGTGGAAACTTTTAAAACAATTATTCCTGGAAGGAGAACATGTATATTCTAATTTTTAAAAATAAACCATTTCAAATTATTATAATTATGTGTGATTTGTTTTTGAGTATTTTTTCGGCCTAACTTTTTTTGCAAAGCCTTACCCTGTATTTTCATGATGCCTGTAAGTCGCTAGTATAATGAATATTTCTTTTACTCCATATAAATATTATACTCCATATAAAGTTAATTTTATACCTTATTGAATGCGGCTACAGCTTCTGATGTGCTAATTTCCAGGTTATTGTGACATTATTTATTAGAGTTTATTAATTTTATCATCATCGTTATAATCTTCTTCACTAAAATCATCTTCAATAAATTTCGGAATATCCTGTCGTAAATATTTGACCGAAAAATAACATTTTAATTAGATGAATGTTATTCAGAAATTGAACGAATTAATCTGGTTATGTCTTGTGTCAACAAATGTTTAATTTCTTAGAGCGATTCTTCTATTTTACTGTATTTTACCTTCAATATGCTCAATTGAATACATTCTTCCAGATAAGAGTCAGCATTATCTCTAACGAAATTTAAAATGCTTTGTTTATTGTGTCTTTGAAATGTAAATGTACTTGTAAATTGCAAATAATTTTAAAATGTAAATGTCAGTAACAGACTGCTATGTGCAGTATATTGAGTCAATGTACCATGGAAATATACAGGATTCAATAGCGCATAGAAATTATTTGTATCTACTATTAATCATCACTTTGAGGAAAAAATATTTTTTTCCGACGAAACTAGTGGATTAATGGCTTTGTAAAGAAATATGACTCTAGGATTTGGGCCTATGGAAATCCTCAAGTGATTCAGGAGTTACCTCTTTATCCACAGAAAGTCACTATTTGGTGCGGTTTTTGGGTTGAAAGATATATCAGACTTCATTTTTATATTGAAGACTATAATCGAAATCTTCTCATTTTTAATGGTTAATATTTAGATATAAACAATGTTTTCATTCGACAAGATGGTGCGACTTGTCACCCATCTCGCTAATACAATTATTGACCTTAAACGAAACATTTAGGCCAACATTGAAAGTATACCATGCGATATATGTGAAGGAATATTGCCATTTGTTCTCCAACATAAAATACAAATTACCGAATTATCACTTGTAGTTATCATTGTGCCTCATTTTAATCCTTTCAGCCCCAATTGGTGATATAAGTCCCAGAATGTTTCAATGTTTCTAATTTACCCATTCGAAAATGTATGTGTATTTTTTCAATATGACGAATTAGTAAATCTGTTTACTATACGTAGACTACGTGCTATACGTTTATATTGGTATTTTTGGCGTTTCTTTGACTAATTTAAGAAAGAAATGTCTATGTAAGTGTGTTTCTGTTTTGTATATTACTTATAGAAAGTGTTTTTTGCGTGTAAAGCTTGCGCATACAGAACATTTTTTCTAAAATTTGTTGACAGGACATATATGTTCCAGTGGAATTCCGCTGTGGTATAAATTTGTTCCAGTGGTATTACTACAAGTAAAATGTGATTTTTCATTTCAGAAATAAACCATTGTCTGAGCAGGAACTCATGGAGTTGGTAGACAATATTTCCGATATGGAAGATAAATCATTCATTGATAGTAGTTCAGAATATGTCCAGTCATCCTCAGTGGGTTTAAATGATGAATTTTTGGGGCCATCTACAAGCAAAGTAAAAGGGAAAGTCAAACTAAATGAAAATGAATCGTCTACGGAATGTTTATCTTCTGAAGAAAGTGAAAATGCCAAGACGGTTGATAAGCCTACAATAATATTAGACCAATGGAAATCTGTAGATAACATTTTTTTTACAAGATTACGTATTCCAACCGAAAGACCCTGTACAATTCTCGTAAAACTCGACAGGTCATCTACTGAGTTGGAAGTTTTTTCAAACTGTTCCCCAAAAAACTTTTTCTATGGATTTCTGGGTAAACCAATGAAAGATTGGAGATACTTCAAGCAAAAAAATTGAATTGAAAAAAATTATCTATACTTAAAATTGATCAGTACGAAATAATTATTGTTATTGGATGTTTCTCTAGTATAAAGTGCCTGTATAGCGACACTACTGGTCTACTAATCATTCACTTGGCAACACAATGATTAAACAAACAATTTCTACCAATCGATTTCAGTTACTGTTTTTCAAACTATATTTCAATTTGCCCCAAAAGCCAGATGCCGCCCATAAAATATATTAAATGGAAAAAGTGTTTTCGTGCTTGAAAAAACTTTTTCACAAGTAAGAAGTGATAGTACATTTAAGAGTATCGATGAGTCTATGTCTAAGTTCAAGGGAAGTTGCCTGAAATGGGTTAGATGTGATTCAAAAATTGGCTAGACATACGACTTGAATATATATTCAAAAAGAAATGAACATTGAAACCAAAATTCAACTCTAGGAGAAGATGTCGCCATGAATTTAGCAGAAACTATTCGAGATACTGATATTAACCTATGCTTTGAATGATTTTTTACTAGCTCTCAACTTATAAATAAATTACCTTTTGCTGCAAGTGATATATCAATAATTACCAGAAAAAAAACATGCCAAAATTCGATATAGACCGAAAGCGTCGAAGAGTTGAAACTCAGTTTTCATGCAATTAGTATGGTACATGTGCAGTCTCATGGAAGGATACCAAATATATAACAATCCTTTCAAATTTTAATGGTGATGAAATGACTGTGGCAAACAGAAAAGCGAAAGATGGAAGCCGTTCAGAAATTCCTTGTCAAAAGATGGTAGAGTTCTATGACAAATATATGGCAGTTGATCTCTCAGAACAACTCGTTGACTTTTACAATATGGATAGAAAGACCGGCAAATGGTGGAAAAGAGTTTTCTATCCGCTACTAATGACAGCAGCGATCAATTCCTAGATCATATTTACTTAGTTAAAAGAGCCAGAAAAAAAATAAGAAAAGTTTCTTGGATTATGTGGTTCTGCAGGCTGAATCTCTAATAAGTTATGGCCGACAAAATGCAAAAGTGGTTCGAAGCAGAAGACAATATGGTAGGCCGTCACCCAGGTTCCAGGCTATTGAATATAGGGGATCACTTACCCATCGAAGGGCCAACAAGAAGAAGGTGGCAGCGCTGGCTGTATCAAGAACAAACTAGAAAGAAGAACAAAAACAATTTATGTGGCTTGCAATCTATCAGTATGCAAACACTGTTTTACTGCTGATTACACCTAACATATGAAAAATAAAAAAAAAATTCGAATATTTTCTTTTCTTTATGTTCCCACAAATAGTATTAATGGGAAATATATGTTCCAACCCCTCAACATACCCCCCTTTTGAAAAAAGCTTGAAATGATAATTTTTCTCTTTTTTGTAATCAATATCAAGGGTATATAAGAAAATCAAGTCAATTGAATAAAAAAAAAACAAAATTGAACAAAAAGGGTTAAAGTTCTTATACTCTTATTGGGCAACCCATTATAACAAATATTTACATATTTGCTAGGTATACAAAACTATTCAAACAATTTTTTCTCCATCGTGGGATTTTCCCCTTTTATGTTAGGCTCACGATATTCACTTTATTTATTTTTAAATACTCAAACCAGTAGCGGCTCACGAGGGAAGGAGGGCTTTGGGGCGCCGCCCCTCTAGCATTTATCACAGTAAACAATTTTTCAGAGCAAAACATGATATTTTATTTCCGTTCAGTTTCTTTCCTTTAACTCATTTTCTTAGTTCACCTCCTGTATAGGGTTTCAATAGCACGAAAAGTAAACAGAAAGAAGAGGAAACAAAAAAAAAATCTTTAGCAGCCCTATTTTCTTCTACGCCCTTCCGACTACACCCAACACTTTAAAAAGCCAAGAGCCGCCATTGACGCAAACACTTGATTTAGAAATGTCATAAGATAAGTAACACTCATTTTCCAAACTTAAAATATTGCTTTTTTTAGATAATGTTATCATTTTTCATTTCACATTTTCTTTTACGAAGGAAGTACTTACTACTGCACACTTTATTTACAAGTCAACGAAGTGGTAAAAGTTGTAAAACTAAATTAGGAGATTAGTATGTTAAAGGAGCTAACAAAGTGATTCTTCACTGTGACCATTCTCGATCAGTTGAAAGATGTTAAGGAGATTTTGAAACAAGTTTTATTTATAATTAAAATCGATATATAATTAACTTTTTTTGGTTTAGGAAAAAACTTCCAAAAATAATTTATTTTGATAACTTATAACCAAATAAATAATTTAAACTTATGGTATATATAAAATAACAAACGAAATAAAGTCTTAAAAAACAGCAGGTGTTAAAGCACAGCTTATGAAAGACTTTCTTTTATTAATAGTGCTTCTACTTTCATATGATTTTAATTACAACAGCCAAATAACAGATGGATGAATTGAACAGCCTATTTTTTAACACAAACTTTTCATATAAATTAAAGAGGTAGTTTGATAAGTAACATATTTTTTTAAGGTCATATATCTGTATTTCAATTAGTATTTCAATCTACGATAATATAAGGTAGTATGCAGACTCACTGATATCTAGACAATATTAACGATTTAATTAAAAAACAACGATATCCTTTTATGTTTTATGTTTTCTTTAATACTAGCCAGTTCTAAAAGACGTTGAATGTATAATATGAGTTGCTCAGAATGTTTGGTCATATGGACACTATTTGTGTTGTTTAGTTACTTGAAAATTTCATCTCCGTCAAAAAATGGAATTAACTTGTGAGAATTTGCATACGATGTTTACTATGACTTTCGACGTGGATCATCTCAACAACAGTGCATCGATTAACTCGTATAGACTTTTGGCGCTGCAGCACCATCTAAAACCACTGTATTCTCGCACTTGAAATCATACCAGATTCTCCAGCAGTGATAAAAACTTGTTCAAAAGATATACGGAGACTACGTGATTTGAGCTTCCGTTATAAAAGCCATAAACAAATAATATATAAGCATATTCACGATGAGATAATAACGAAGGCATAATAAAATCAATGAAATAACTTTAAAACATTTGCTAATGATAAACTAATAATTAACTGGTATAAACAATGGTTGCCTGGCAGTAAAAAAGTAAAGGTACATTTTCTCACTCTTGATTACATTTGCCATCCATAAATATATTTACCCCTGTACCTCTGTAATAGTTCAGAATAGGACCCATGTTTATAGAAACTTTTATATTAATTTTCGGTCCCTGAATATGTAGCTGAAATATTGACATTTCCTCATTAATCACCCTATATATAAAACATTATTCTTCTTCTTATTACAATCTTAATGTCGCCCAATACTGAGCACAGGACTTTATCAAGAGCTTCCACCTATCACAATCTTGTGCGACTTTCATCCATAGTAACTCTGCCACCCTCTTCAGATCATCATACAATCTGATTCGTGGTCTACCTCTGTTCCTTTTCCGCATCCATGGCCTCCATTAAATGATCTTAGCATTCCATCTACTATCTGTTGTTCTTGCCACATGACCTATATAATCCCATTTCGACTGTCACTTTTTTCATAACATCGGATACTTTAGTATAACCATAATTGATAGCCCCGTAACTCTTTGGGTAAACACTCTTTAGCTACCTAACCATACATTAGAACGGTCATATACTTTGGTGCACTGGTCATATACTTTAGATATTAAACGCTGCGGGATTCGTTTGTTTTTAAGATCAAATGAAAGCTTACCCAAAGTCGCCTATGCTAGACGTCTTCGTCTCTCTAATTTTTTATAGCTTTATGAAATTCTTCATATTTCAGAGAAAATGAAGTTTGTAGGTTTTAAAATGTTGGCTAAAATAATTTGAAACACTATTAAAACTACTATTAAAACAATGATTTTCATTTAGAAGATATGAGGCATAATTTGAATTAAATTTGAGAAAACTTTTTCGTGTTCTTTAATTATTTTCTTGAAAGATCTGCCTGTTTATCGTATATACGTTTTTGAATATGGCCACAATATTGTTGATATATGCCAGATTTATCTTTTTTGTTTACTTTTGCTTTGCAAATTTTGATATATTTTCCTAAACTGTTTTTTGTTGCAAAGGCTACTTTTTACATTGTTTTTAGATAAGAATGTCCTATTTTTTTATTCTGGCTGTTTACCAAAATATGTTATTGTAACCGGATTGAAAAAATTGAAAGAATTTTATTTCAAAAATTCAAGTTATTATTCACTAGTAGTCTACCTGTTTTCTACCGTTTTCATAATTTCTGGTACCGGTACCTACATTTTCCTGAATGCATACGTTCTTTAGCCGGAGAAGATATATATACGTCGTTGATTGGTCGAGAGAAGTATTTGTGCATCTACATATTTAGTTCTCTTAAGACTGAGGCATTGACTCAGTTTGCTACCCAAGTAATTTGTCACATATGTCTGTAACATGGGATTTTAAATGTTTTAACTCTTCCACGATATGTGGCATTTAGTGTCAATATTTTTGATCCATACGTACTGATAAGAATATAATTGTATTTATTATACGTAGTTTAGTCTGCTTAAAACTAATATGATTTTTTCGGATCTTTATAAGTTCTGCACTAATGCAGATTTGTCCATCTCGATTTGCCTTTTTACTTCGCTTTTATAATCCCCATAGTCATTCACTATGCATGCACCTCATGTCATATATGACCTTACTTTTACGGGGAATATCAGGTATATGTGTGAAAACCGTCGATAAAGATATGTCAACAACCACTAGGCAGTATTATGATCTGTTTGGATTAAGGCCTGCCTCTGTTTACACTATTGTTAACAAAACTAAATTTTTCTTTATAGTGTCGGTCCTATCCTATGCCCATTATTATAAACCCTGATTCATTAAAAATATAAAGACGTTTCCATAGGATACAAAATCTATATTTGTAATAACTTTTACTTTAATGAATATAGTCAGTTCTTTAAAGACAAGATGACTATACAAGTTAACATAACAATGGGTCTTTCAAATTATTTTTCAAAATCTTTCAAAGAAGAGCAGTATATAATCGTAGTGGTCATTCACAAGAGTATATTGATTTGATACGTGAAAGTGTTGTTGAAGATCCAGAAATTTCCATTAGTCGACATTCACAACAATTTGGAATCCACAACATTGCATATTTTACGAAATGATTTAGTTTTGAAGGCATATAAGGTTCAAATAACACAGGAACTAAAGCCACTGGATTACTCAAAACGTTGTGCAATGTATTTGTCAAATAGATCAAAGAACAAACACATGATTTTTCTCAAAAACTCATTTTTTCAGATGAAGCATCTTTTGAAATTGGTGGCTATGTTCATAAACAAAATTGCCCATTTGGGGTCAGGAAAATCCACGATCAATTCATGAGAAACCTTTACCCCTTAAACGAGTCATTGTTTGGTGTGCATAATGGTCAGGATGTGTATTTGGACCGCATTTCTTTCAGAATGCTGCTGGTGAAGCTGTAACTCTAAATGGTGTTCGATACCGTGAGATGATAACTGGATTTTTGTGGGCTGAATTGAATAATATTGATCTAGAGGATATGTGGTTCCAACAGGATGACGCTACACCTCATTCTGTTAATGAAACAACTAAATTATTGAGAGAAAAATTTCCTGGACGAGTTATTGCAAGAAACGGTGATGTTAATTGTCTACCAAGATCATGTGATTTGACACCGTTGGAGTATTTTTTTGGGGTTACGAGAAAAGTCAGGTTAATAAGAACAATCCCCAATCGATTCCTAAACTAAAGAATGAAATTATTCGAGTCATTGGTTAGCTAGAGCCACGGTTATGTCAAAATGTCATATAAAATTTTGACAAAAGAGTGGATGTCTGTGGAGCTGCAAGAGTGGTGATTTGACAGATATTGTATTTCGTGTGTAAATAGCATACACTATGCTTCAATTTTCAATAAAAAGTTTTTCGAAATCAACGCAAATTCAGTGTTTTATTCAAGAATTAAATAAACACACTCAATTCAAAGACCCGTTATAAATCACCACCATTACTTTCAATATTTATTGTTACTGTGAAATCATAAAAATACAATATTTATCTTAGACATATTATTTTATTTGTAGTAAATGACTAATACTTGGGTATTAATCATTAAACTACGTTGTTTAATATACCACTATACCACTCCCTTTAAGGTAACAAGTAATTGAAGCTATTATAAAATAAAATCGATTTATAACACCTCTGAGAGTATATCCAAGTCGTAGTGAAAAGCTTTGAATCAGATATTACATCATAATAGTGGCATGGAATATTAAAAAGTAATTTCTCTTTTGCGCGAATGTTTTGCCAAGTTGCAACATTCTTTCTGTATCCGGGGACCAAAAACAAAAAATAAACAGTAGAACAGTTAGATTTACCCACGCCAATCCTAAAATTTAACTATTTACAATCTATAAACCCGAACAGCAATATTACTTTTTTTCTTTTCAATTAACGGCACGTAATTAAAACTGAACCAAAATTATTTCTTTGTTTATAGCCAGCCTATTGTAACGGTTTCCATTCAGGACAAACAAAAATAAAGAAAAATGTTCAGACGTGATAATAAGTGAAAGTGTCATTAAAACAAAACTATTTCCCACACGTCAATGAATAGATTTCATAACCGCACGACGACTTGCAGAAACAATTATTAGCTTTACAGTAATAAAATAAAGGGAAAAATGGAATTATTAAGAGTGTAAACCATAAATTATTGTGTGAATGTAAAATCTCGTAGATCGGCAATCCGTCATATGTTTTGATTTGTTTTTTTATTGACAGACGATATCTTTATACAGAGTGTGCCATAACTTATGCGCTATAGAGCAACTGGTGATAGTAGAGATCAAAATAAGAGGATTTAGTTAATGTGTTGGCAAATGTTAGTCATTAAAAAGATACAGGGTGTTGAAAGTGAAACTAAATTTTCAAAAAATTGAGATAATTTAAAAACGGTTGAAGATATCAGGTTCAAAATCAGGGTAGTTGGGTTTTCAAATCCGAATTTAGTACTAGCTTGAGCCTACTTCCTAGAGGGCCCTTGCTATCTAGTTTGTGAGGAATTAACTCGTTCATATGTTTTTACCCTATAAAGCTGGGAATATTTTGACTTCAAAATAGAGAAGAGTCATAATCCCCACGAAAAAAAATACCCTTGGTCAATATCAATATCTCACGCCGTTTGCGAGATATTCGTGTTCGAATATTCCATTGTAGATCTTGTCGATGGCTGACAAATATGCAATTCACAAAGTGTGCCTTGAATGTTGGGTACAAATTATTACTTCTCGATCACAACTGTTATTATTTTCTATCTTCCCTATTAAACGTAGGAGGAAACAATCTTGAGTTGGTATTAAATAATTTGTAAAAAATGCAACCAACAACAAAAAACAACAAAAGATGTAAAAACAAACATAATCAGTGTCCTAACCGTGATTTAAGGAACATGTTCTGCGTTTATGCACAAATAAATTATAATAGTCGCACTGCAGTTAGAAGGTATGAAGAGCTCTACCCAATCAGAATCGTCTCAGATCGACAAATTTTTCAAATAATTTTCAATCAGTTAGGCGAAACATGTTCGTTTTATTACAACAATCCTGGTGGATGACCGAAACGTATAACGGTAGAACAAGAAGAGGACATTTTGGTTATTATCGCTGAAAATTCTGAACTAAACACTAGGTACCAAGAAAGCGACATTTCCAGCACGAATTTTCAATTAACATTTAGTGCGGCATTATCGACAATCTTTTAATCGGCCCATTTGAGTTTCCGCAAAACCGAATGGAGATCAATATGTGCAGTTTTTAGAAAATGATTTATTAGACGTTTTGGATAGTATACCTCTAAACTTAAGACAATACATGTGGTTCATGTAAGATGGGGTGCCACCGCATTTTACTGTTACAGTTCGAAATCATTTGAGTCAACGTTTTCCACATCGATGGATTGGGCGCGGTGATGAGTTTCCTTGCCCTCCTCATATCCCAGACATTAATCGGTTAGACTTTTATTTATAGGGTCATATGAAGTCTTTAGATTACTATGATGAAATCAATTTACGAGACCAACTTTTATAAAAATTCCTCGGATTCAAGGCACACTTTGTGAATTACAGATTTTTCAGCCATCGACAAGATGTGCAATGGAAAATTCGAACACGAATATCTCGCAAACGGCATGAGATATCGATATTGACCAAGGGTACCTTTTTTACGTGGAAATTATGACTCTTCTCTATTTTGAAATTAAAATATTCTCAGCTTTATAGGGTAAAAAAATATGAGCGAGTTAACTCTTCACAAAGTCGATAGCAAGCACCCTCTAGGAACTAGGCCCAAGCTAGTACTAAATTCGGATTTGTCGCCTTTGAAAACCCAACTACTCCGATTTTGAACATGATTAATTGTTTTTAAATTATCTCAAATTTTTGAAAATTTTGTTTCACTTTCAACACCCTATATCTTTTTAATAACTAGCATTTGTTAACACATTTATTGACTAAATCGACTTATTTTGATCTCTACTATCACCAGTTGTTCTAAGGCGAATATGTTATGGGACAGTGTAAATTAACGGTACAAATTAAATCTTATTTTTTTAATTAGACTCGGAGTTTAATCACAAAAGACAAATTCAATTTTTTGATTTAAAATAATCTCAATTTTATATCCTCATCTTTTCAGTAATGGAGAGTATTTGTGTTTCGTCAGAACAGGTTTTACAATATTTCTTCATTATCATCTGATTAATCAGATATTATTGAAAAAACTGAAAAGGAGAGATTTAGGAGTGAAATCGATACGATTGCTATTAGGCTTTTCATGTTAGAGACAACTAGTTTTATAAATACCTTTAAGAATATTACGAAACTACGGGTCCTTAGTGTTTGCCCCGTTCTATCTCTTCTATCTCTATGTATCTCCCACAAAGCCATTCTCTCTCTCCCTCTCCCTCTCTCTCTCTCTCTCTCTCTCTCCCTCTCCCCCTCTCCCTCACCCTTTTCCCTCCCCTCTTTTCGTCCCTTTTCCCCTCCACCTCTCCGTCCCCTTTCCCAACCCCTCTCCCCTCCCCTTTAACATCCCCATAATTTCATTGTACTAATTGTATATATTGTTATTCAAAAATGAGTAATCAATGAATATACATTAACATTATTTTAACTATATTTAATTTTATTTAAATGTTTTTATAAAAAGCGTCGGCACAATCCAAAAAAAGTTGTCTATTTAATTTATAGAATTAATAGTTAAAGCAAACAAAAAAAACCGATGAACTATAGCAATTAATAAAATCCCATTACGTCTTTTTTTTGTAACACATATATATTTATTTATAGTTTAACCAATACTAAGCAACTTAAACATAAAGTATTTGCTTGCATAGCTATCAAAGAGAAAGCTATACAGAACGCAACTACAATTATTAAATCATTACTCTTATATTTATTTAGAAATTGTAACTCAAAACGACATAAATAAACACACAAAAGACAGATGAAATTTGTAAAATAACCAAATTATATGATTGCGGAAATACGACGATAAGATTTAGCTATACAGGGTGTTCTCAAAGTTCAGCCATTTATTTTAACAGGTTGTTGAACTCGTAAAAAGAAGTAATTTGACCAAAAATTATTTATATAAAGGTCTCACAATAAAGAAGTTATTAACAGTTACAAAATTTGAAAACAGACCTGACTTTTTGATATTCTCGACCACCGCGTTGTAGGACTCGCAAAGAGAAGTCAATTTAGTAAAATTCATTTATATAAAAGTTGCAGAATAACAAAAACAAAAATATTACATGTTATAAAAATGGTTCAAAATTGTCACCATTTGTTCGGTTAGCACAAAATTTTGCTCGACATACCCATGCGTCAGTACACGCGTCAAAAATAAAATCCCGGTGTCCACGAATAACATCACAAGCGTTTTCGACGCACTGTTGTAGTTCTTCCGCAGTATTTACTTCTCCATCGTGATAAACTAACTTCTTTAAATAGCCCCTCAGGAAAAAAATAGCCGGGCGTGAAATCCGGGAAGCGTGCAGACCAATTGCGCCCTATCCATCTGTTAGGAAATTCATTATTTAAATGTCCGTGAACTTCTCGTCTAAAATGTGGCCTGAGCTCCATCATGTAGAAACCTCATATTCTGTCTAACATTTAAAGGAGCATCTTGTAATAATTGTGGAAGATTATTTGAAGAAACTACTGAAAATCTGTACTGAAAATAGGTTCTTTTCATAGCATGCGGGTTTTCTACTGCCCAAGCGTGGTTGTGGAAATTATTTACTCCATTTGTTGTAAATGTGACCCCGTCGGTAGTCAAAATAAATTTAGTAACATTTTTATTTCTATTGTACTGATGTAAAAGCCACTGACAAAATTCAACTCTTCTAGAATAATCTGGGGGTTGTAACGCTTGTACCCCTTGATAATGATACGGATAAAAGTGTTCTTGTCGTATAGTCTTCCACACTTTACTATGACCAACTTCAACTTAACCTGCTTTAGACCTAGTGCTCGTTGTTAACTAGTTTTCGATAATTTCTAAAATTTATTCCATGGTCTTCCAGCGTGATCTCCTCGTTATGCCTTTAAGTACCCTGTATTGCGAAGTCTTGTAACTAAATTTACAAACATCCGCGGAGCCAGATGATTTCTGATGAAAGAAAACTTTTCCGCGTACAAACGGCATGCTGCGGCTGCATTTTGTTAGCACTCCCGGTAAGGTAGTATTTTGTCCACTAGTTCATTATTTTCATAAACGTGTGGTATTTTAATTGCAGAAAGTACCCAAAAATCAAACACACACTATTAAGGAATTATTACCACTGGTCAAATCAAACATCGCATTCAAATGAAATATTGTACAAGAATACAAAAAACTATTCGTACCCAGTATCAGCACTAAACAAATATTTTATGTGTTTACAACGAAGTGGTCGAGAATATCAAAAAGCAACTTCTATATAAATGATTTTTGGTAAAATTACTTATTTTTATGAGTTCTATAATCTGTTAATATAAATGATTCAACTTTGACAATACCCTGTATATAAAAATATATTTAAATGTTTACAATTCTACGTATAAAATAATATCTGAGCTAAAAATGGAGTATTTTAGATTAGAGCGTAGAAAGATTTAAAAACTCCAAAAATATCTGTAAAACTATTTTATTACAATCAAGTGTTAAAAAAAAATTAAATACATGTCTAAGGAAGACAGCACTAGTTAACCATTCAACAAAGTATAGAAGGATATTCTATTTAATCCGGAAACATTGTATGCTATATGATTAATTACTTAGTCTCACGGTAACACTACTATAGATTCATCATTATTGTTAATAAGAAAAAAAATACATAAAATCTGAAAACGTATCCAGTACATTCATTAACCATAATGGCTAGTTGATTATTAGATTCTGATAGTGGATTTTTACGATAAAATTTTAAGAAGAAATCCATTTTATTATTATTATTCACGTATGGGCCCTGGTGGACCACGCGAAGTACAATTGGAGGCGCTCGTTGTTGTTAGCCTTCCTTTGCGCCCATACTAATTTCATTCTTTCGCTATGAGTTTTTTTCCTTTCGTCAGACCAAGTTGTTCCAGTCTTCCTACATTTTTCTCTCTGGCCAACCTTCCAAACGTTACCCTTGTGTCTGAAACAGCCTCTATCCTGAATTTCACTTTGTGTAATATTTGCTGATCTTAGGTCCTCTTTAATTGCAGCAATCCATTTAATTATTTCTACTTTAGCTCTACTCCTATTTTCATAAAATTCGACTATTTGTCTAGATAGCCTACTCGGATTCATCCGTTTTATGTGTCCGTAAAATTTAAGTCTTCTTTTTCTCATATCGCTATGTATATCTGTGTACTGTTTGATTTCTTGGTTATCTGGAAGTTGGCATGTTGTGCTATTTATTTCTTTGGAGTCTAGGATTTTTCTTATGATTTTTCTTTCCTTCTTTTCAATGTCCTCGATATCCCGCTTTCTATTCAAAATGGGCGTTTCTGCAGCATATAGACATTCTGGCTTAATAACTGTGTTGTAATGTCTCAGTTTTGTGTTTTTAGATAGGTATTTTTTGTTGTAAATATTTTGTGTAAGTCTCAATGCCTTTTCCATTTTTTGACATCTACCCTTATTGGCCGCTTTTTCCAAGCCATTTTCCATGATTATTTCATCCAAATATTTGAATTGAGAGACTCGTCTGATGTTACCATATTTTGTTTTTAGAAATGGTGTTCTTAGTCTGTTGCAGGTCATGTATTGTGTCTTTTCAAAGAAAATTTGGAGTCCTCTCTTTTCTGCTGTTTCTTTTTGGATTTCAATCTGTTTCTGTGCCGTTAATACATCTTGAGCTAAAATTGCTAGATCATCAGCAAATGCCAGACAATCAATTTTGATGTTGGTTCTCCCCAGTTTAATAGGCTGGTCAATATTCAGGGCTGACTTTTTTTCACGCCACTCCTGTATCACTTTCTCTAGAACACAGTTAAATAAGAGTGGCGAGAGTCCATCCCCTTGTCTCACTCCAATTTTAATTTCGAAGGGCTCTGAGATGTCACCCATGAATTTAACTTTTAACCTTGTGTTAGTTAACGTTGCTTTAATAACTGCCAGCGTTTCCAGATCTAGTCCTTGTTCTTTCAAGATTCGGAATAAAGATTCGCGGTCAATAGAATCATATGCTTTTTTGAAATCCACAAACGTACAGACGAGATTTTTATTGTACAGTTTTTGATGTCTTAGAATCAACTTTAGATTCAGGATCTGTTCAGGGCAGGATCTGCCCGGTCGAAAACCTGCTTGATATTCACCAATGTTAGGTTCTAACTGTCCTTGTGCTGTGTCTAGTAGACATTGAGATAGAATCTTGTAACAAACTGGAAAAAGAGATATCCCTCTATAGTTGTTTACATCCATTCTATCTCCTTTCTTATGTAGTGGATGGATTAGAGCATCTTTCCAATCTTCCGGAATCCGTTCGTTTCGACAAACTTCTTGTAGAATTTTGTTTATTTCCTTGATTGTACCTGGACCAGCGGATTTCAAAAGTTCAGCAGTGCTTCCATCTTCACCAGAAGCTTTGTCATTTTTAAGCCACTTGATTTGCCTAGTTATTTCATCTTCATTCGGTGGTAATGAATCTGGGTTTGTTTGTTTAGAATTTAGTGTTGCTAATTTGTTTAAGGGCTCAGGACAGTTTAGTATTTGTTCAAAATATTTCGCAAGTGCTTTGCAATTGTCTTGGTTATTTAGAGCTAATTGTCCGTTTTCCTTTTGGAAGCAAAGACTTTGCGGTTGATAGCCTGTTAATTTAGTTTTAAATGTTTTGTAAAAGTTTCGGGTATTATTTTTTGGAAATCTTTTTCTGATTCATTAAGTTGATTGTTTTCATATTTTCTTTTAGTTTGTCTAATTAGCTTCGATGTTTCTTTTCTTACTTCCAAAAAGATGTTATAGTTTATTGCTGTTTTTTGACTGTTCCAATCTTTGAATGCTTTACTTCGGCTTAATACTGCTTGCTCGCAAACTTCATCCCACCACGGATGTTTTCTACGTTTTTGTAAAGGGACCAACTTTAAGACTGTTTTAACATTTTTTTTGTTTCAATTCTTGCCAGTTCTGTGCTGGTTGTTTATTAAGCTCTTCTGTTAGGGCTGGTTTTATTTTCGTTTGGTCAATCTTTGGTATTAGCAGCCTCTTTTGAATAACTTTCCGAGGTTTTAAGCTAAGTTTGATTCTAGTCAAGTAGTGATCCGTGTCTATATTTGCTCCTTTTCTGACTTGAATATTCAAAATCTCTTTATAATTGGGGTACGAAATGGCAACATGGTCAATTTGAAATTCACCCATGTACGTGTTTGGGCACCTCCAGGTCTTTTGTTTTGTTATTTTCTTCTTAAAATGGGTTGACATTATTTTTAGATTAAACTGCGAACATAGTTCAACCAATTTTCTACCATTATGGTTAGTCCATTTATGAGCGGGAAAACTGCCCACTGCCAATCTCGTTTCTTGCAAAGCTAAAATTTGGAATTTTTGCTGATTCAATGTTCGCCCTAATTCGTGTAGTTTTCCTGGACGCAGGAGAGAATTGATATTTACCGTTTCAAAGAAAGTTTTTGTTTTCGGTTTTAGACGTTGGCCAGAGGTCTCCGACTCCCTCTGAAAGATTTTGCGTTTAAGCCCGAACGCCCCAGAATCCGAAAGTCCGGTTGTACCAGCAAAGCTGGCAGATGATTGTCTACCTCCTGGGGTAATTTTATAATTACTAGAACGCTTCATCTTGTACTTTGAATTAAAGGTTTGAACCATGACGGTTCAGAGGTTAAGACTGGAGGGGTTAGTTCCGGAATTGAAATATTAGCCGCACCACTGGTGAACAGACGCTGATCACTCAACCGCTTGATACAAGTCAGACGCTAAGTGGATTTAGTTTTTTTTTTGCCTTGGTTCGGGGCTGCTTCTTCTGCTGAAATCCATTTTATTTTAATTATTAACTATCATACATGGTGTGTAAATAAAGTATTGAGACTGATGGTATAGCGTTCGATCTAATAACACTGTTGGCTTCCTGTTTGGGGGCATACCAACATCTGATGCGTCTTAATTACGAGTTTGAACTCCCCTTGATTTATTTGGTCATCCGTTGCAACTCTTTTTGCGAGTCGCATTTTTCTATTGCGTTCTGAAAATTATTTCGAGCAACGGTGCGGTATCAAGTTTTATCTCAGACTTGGGCACAGTGCGACGGATACTATTACAAAGGTTCAACAGGTCCATAGAAATACTTTTTTGTGAAATGCCCAGATCTTAAGGAATTCTCAGAACGCCGAAACTCGTTTTCAGATCAACCCCGCAACCTCAGCATTATATTTCCGAATTTAAACCTGCCCCCCCTTCAAAAAAAGTATAGTCATAAGTCAAGGGAACCATATGGCTTAAAATAAGATGTAAACCAAATGAACCATCTCATTTCATCAGTGCTTAGACAAGTTAATGTGTGGGTAATAAATCCAGATGAACTACCTAACACATTTGCAATCATTACACTGGGGAGCAGCAATTTTGTTGAATTGGATCTGTGACTTGTTTTTGACTAATTTTTCATCTCTGAATTCAAAAATATTTACAGTTTTTCTCTATCACGTAAAGTTTTTAAGCTACAGCATATCTCTCATTTTACCTTAAAAGTGTACTAAAGGAAATAAGGTGAGATCTGACCAAATAGATTACAATATTTTATTCATACAGAGGTTAACATATTATTAAAAGTTAAATTGTGTTTATACAAAAAATAAATAAAAGATATTATGGTAAAAATTTCTTCTTATAGCTTTTCCTGGAGTGTTCAGTTTGTGGACATTCTCGCTTGATGCTCCAACAGTAGTCAGCCATCATACTGGCATCCCATCTACCTTGATACCGCGCTTCCATAACCTTTAGATCTTGATGGAATCGCTCGCCCTATTCATCACTAACAGCACCAAGATTTTCTGAGAAGTTAGCAAGATGACTATGTAAGAAATGCAGTTTGATGCTCATGTTGCAACCAAGCTTTTTAAAGCTATCCAAGAGTTGTTGAACAATTTCGATGTAATTCGGGGCTCGTGTATTTCCAAGAAAGTCTTTAATATTTTTAAAAGCCAACCAAGCATTCCTTTCAAGTTCGGTCATTGTTTCAGTGAAATTTTCATCTTTAACGAGTTGCCGAATCTGTGGACCATCAAACACACCAGCAATTCACCAGATCTTTTCATATGGCAGGCTAGGGAATGCCGAAATGATATACTTAAAGCAGTATCCTTCAATTGAGAAAGCCTTAACAAATTGCTTCATGAGACCTAGTTTTATATGCAAAGGCGGAAATACAATGTTTTTTTCTGTCGACAAGTGGCTGATTTAAAATGTTTGGATCACCAGGTGATAGGTCAGATCTTGGCGGCCAGTTCGATTGCACCCAATGCTTCTCACGAGCTCTGCTGTACCACATGCACAAAAAACAGGGATACTTGGTATACGCTGGCGTTGCTGCCCAAGAAGGAAACAGACCATTTTAAGGTCAACACAGATGATCCATTGGTGCATGTTATATTGCAACAAGTCAATGACTTTCTTTATGTCGCCATATTCTTCACTCAAAGAAACTGAATGACCTATTGGGACTGAACCGTATAAATTTCCATTATGTAGGAGAACACACTTCAAGCTACGCTTTGAGCTATCTATCTTCAGTTGCGTTATAGTTAGAAATGGCCAATTATTTCATTAAACCTTCTACATTCTGGCAATATACAAATCCGTCATTATTTCTGAAGTACAGCCTAAATTCACTTTCTCTGGATCAGCAGATAGTAAGTGACTTTAGCTCCTTTGTCAAGCAAATTTTTTTCGTGTAGTCTTGATGCTAATAATTCCAATGCTTTTTTGGACAGTCCCAAATCTCGTGCTAAATCATTTAATTCATGTTGATTGAATCCTTTACGAACAGAATCATTGGAAACTTTGAATTCTTCGACGGTGGAGTCACTTGATTCACATTCTTGTATTTCTATAGAAGGTAATTCTTGAAAAACTGGCACTGGAATTTCAGCTGAATAAGGCACAGGGCTTATAGTTGACGGTAAACTAGGGTACTCAATTTTGTGTTTGTTTTTCTTGTTGAATCCTGATGTTTTCATTATGCAAAAGTAGCAATCACTTAAGTGATCTTTGGACTCTCGCCAAAGCATTGGTATGCCAAACGAAAGTTTATTACGTGTTCTCGTCGTCCACATTCGTAAACTCTCTACACACTACTTGCACACTTTATGAGGGGCCCATGATTTATCTTGATCACCTATTTTCACTTTAAAATAAGCAAAATAGGCTTGCCTGACAAAAGTACTAATATTAGTCCCTTGAATGGGGATGGTAAAACTGCCACATATATAACAAAATAAATCAGGGCTGTTTAAGCACTTACTACGAGAACTATCAGAGGCAGACATAACGAAAATCTGTAATTGTGTATGTATACTTTGACTTCCCTATATCTTGGAAGATGCAACGTCACTCACGCCCCCACTCCTAGGTCGAACAAGGTTCGCCGGTAGGAGAGCAGTAGTGACTTCTTCGATTCGCCAAGCTTAGTCGGATGCGCAACAACTGTAAAGAAAAAACTTGACGTGGTAGAAAAAAATTAAGTAAAGTTTTGGAATTAGCATGTCAATTTACGTACAAATCAGGTTAAATATCGAACTCGACAGAAATTATTTTTCAAATTGTTCCCCAGTGTTATCAATTATTCTACTGATTGAATTGTCTAACATTTTGCTTGTTTTCATTATTACTGTTTTATTTATGTCGACACATTTATACAAATAAAAATCAATAAAATTTAATCACTAATTTATACTTCTATGCTTCTCAGCATATATTATAAATTTATATTTTTAAGATGTCCCATAAGAAAGTTTCTATTTTATTGGCTGACTGCACAAACATAAGCATCAAAAACCTACATTCGTCTAAAGTCACTATATGGAGTGCAATGTCAACGAGAGGAATAATCGGCCAGTACTTTTTTGAAGACGACAGGGAACGCGCAGTTACCGTCAATTCAGAGCATTATATAGGAATGTTGGACAATTTTTTGGTAGCTGAACTGCAAAACTTTGCTGGTTATAATCAAAGAACATGGTTTCAGCAGGACGGAGCAACGTCACACACTTCTAATACGTCTCTGCCACGAGTTCGTGAAATTTTCCTTAACAAATTGATCTCCAAGAGAGGTGCCATAAGTTGGCCTCCACACAGTCCTGATTTGCGCCCTATAAACTTTTTCTTGTGGGGCTATCTAAAGTCGAAAGTTTGCGTAAATAAACTGAGTTCTTTGGTGCAGTTTAAAAAAAATATCCAAGACGAAATGGCAACCATTCCGGAGATTATATGCCGAGACGTCCTAAGGAAGTTTGCTGTTCGTTTAGATGAGTGCCGTGAACGTGAAGATTTACATTTGGGTCACATTATTTTTAAAAATTTATTTCCTAAAATGTTTATTTCAATACTTGGTTTTTTGATGAACGTCTCTCTTTTATTTATATCGGTATATTAAATAGAAACTTTTTTTGGGACATCTTGTATGTTATAGTTTATAGTTAAACCATTATCCATGGTATGATATGTTATCCATAGTTTTTATTGTTATTCAAATTTAATAGATCTATAATTGTTAATTATTTAAGACTTAGAATTACTACTCGGCTTATTAGAGAATTATGGTATTGTAGAGGTATGATAATGGAACGCTGAAGAACATCTTAGATTTCTAATCTGAGCTGCTTTGATGTAGCACTTTACCACCACAAAAGCAGTTTCGAATAAATGGTCTACACAGTATGAGAGAAAGAAAGCATGGTCAGGTATTACTTAAGCACATGTAGATAAAAGAGGAAGAATCCCCAGTCTTCTGTAGAGACATCTATGCATCGTAATGTAAGGTCTGTAATATAGAGACCTATTGCCTATGATAGTAGATTACGTTTGGTGTTCTTTTGAGGCCACCTGACTGCCAAACATTATAGTCAGCAAATTCTGGACCCTATCGCCTTCTCTTAGAGCGCTTTTGAATATTATCCGTCAACAAGAAAAGGCGAATTTTCATATAGCAAGGATATTGTAAGTTTTCGTAGGGGTCTTTGGGATCTACCTTTTACCTTAACCACGAAGGTATCGAAATGGTTCATCACTTGAGCACGTGTAGAATATTATCCGCACGTAGCTTCTCCGTTTACCCAATTCTCCTAAAGCAATGAAAACCCCAAAATATGAGCTACAATTAATCTGAGATCCCAAGATCAAATTGGCCATTTCATTCTATCGATACCTATATAGGTCCATGAATGTGCAAAGATTCGATATGGACCAACACAACATTACTCTTTAAATTTCGATGGGATATTATTTTTTAATACAGATGATTTATATTCGCATTTCCGAATCAGTCAACATATTTTACTAGAGCTAAATTTAGCAGCACTTATTTAACGCTACATTATAATTTAAACTTTTTATAAATATTTTAAATGTAAATCTTGAAATATGTAATGACATTGACAAGATTTTTTTGGTATTTTGCAGGTTAAATTAAAACGTGAAATGGTTAAAAAATGGGCGATACTCGGAGTTGTATTAGCTGTCCATATTAGCGGCGTCGTACCTCTCGAAAATGGGTTAGCGAGGACGCCACCCATGGGTTGGCTGGCGTGGGAAAGGTTCAGGTGTAACACGGATTGCAAAAATGACCCTGACAACTGTATAAGGTAGGTTGCAGTCAATTTTCAGCTTCTTTGTTACATTTATAGACAGTTTCCTATTTGGCAATTGAACTTTGGTTTGGATAAAAAGTTTTGCAACAATTACATTATAGTTTATTTACCAAAACAATAATCTATTAAAATTAAAATCAGATAGTTCATATTATATTAGTGTTAATAAATCTTGTAGTTTTAAAGCTTTAAAATCCATCGAGTTTCTTTTATATTGCAAAATTTTTACCCACAAGTAAACTATTGTTAAATAGAAGGTCCTTGTTTCTATAACATTGTGTACTAAAATTTTTCCCTTTTCAACTAAAAAAGATATCTTCAAATCATTCCAATAAAAAGATATGAAGAACCAGAGAAAAATTGACTCAATGCATTACTGAGCATCGCAATATCCAAACAAATTTGCCCAACAAACATAAAAGTGTGATGGTAAAGTATATCAAAATATAAAAATAAAAAAAATATTAGAAGTTGCTTATAAATATATTGCATTAGTGAATATAAATGAGTGAAAATAGTTTACAAATAATTGAGGAATTTACGAAACACCTACAGCAGCAGGCTACGCAAGCCATTATAATTCTATAATAATCTATGGTTTATCGGTTTAACATATGATCCTTGGAAATAGATACATTACGAGGCGTGTAAATATAGTAATGAGACTGAATTTTTATAATCTTTTTATACTATTGAAATTACAATTCTACATTGTCTCCATCAAAGAAGTTGCATTGGAAAGTCATACAACGTTGGAGACGTTTTGCCCACTCTTCATGGCAGAGTTAGAACTCAGATATTGGAATTGTCTCCAACTGGTCAATTGCGGCTTTTTCAATTTTCTTTAATATCAATCATTTTCTTCAATACCTCAAATCTGGTAAATAAATCTCTTTTTCAAGACTTCGAAAATCGGCTATAGGCTAGCTATGAAAAACGAAAATCCTTTGTTCCTTGATTTGATCATTCTGTTTTTTTTTTTGGCCTTGGTAAGGTTAGAGTGTGCCATTCCTGACTTTGACACTTCATTTCCTGGTCGTATTCAAAAATTCAAAAGTTGTCACTAATAATGGCACGTTCCAGAAAATGAAGGTCACTTTCAATTTTCTCCAAAAAGTCTCCGAAAAGTCTGTTCCTATTGTCTTTGCTATTCTGCGAAAGGTTTTTCGGAACCATTTTCACGCAGATTTTCGTCATCTCCAATTCATTGGTCAAACCTGATGTACGGTTGTGTGAATCAAATCAGGATGAACGTTTTCCCAATCATGCTGACCCGTCAACCGATGATGAGATCGCGTAAGATTCCGGATTGTGTACACATTTTCATCACTTCTTCCAGTTAAAAGTCTTTCGCTGCGAGGTTTATCTTCAACTGAATCTCGGCCTTCTGAGAACCTTAAATTACCTAAAAACCTGCGCCCTTGACAAAACTGTTTACATAGGCCTGCAAAAGTTTATGTTGCACTGGGCCTAAGTCTGAAACAAAACTAAGTAAACAAAACAATTGGAATTTATGGTGTTTAGTGCAAATAATAGATGTTTAGTGAAATGGCGATAAGAAAGTTTTTAACGCAAAGAGAACTGGAAAAGGCAATGGAGGAAATTATGGATGAACTGGAAGATTGTAGTAAGTGATCTACTTTTATTTTATGAACATGGTAGAGTTTAGCGTTGTTTTTTCAGAAATAGGTGTATTGAACGCTGTTCAATATACATCCCGCCAGAAGTTGATGAATTGACTGATGAAGAGAATATTAATGAAAATGAACTATTGAATGAAAAACCACTGGACAGGGACGTTGCCGGTACATTTAAAATAGATGTTGAAATTGACGATTATTCATATGATGAATCTGATAAAAAGTTTCTTTCAGAAAAAAAGAGGAAAGTTTGTACAAATGCGAGTACAAAAATCAAAAGATTTTGGAAGAAAATGGAAATAATGCACATTGCCTGGTGTTAAATGACGAATCAAAATTATTTTTTGACGAAGAAATTCTATCTATGATAGTGGACTTTTCTCTCAAATGTTCACGAGATAATAATCGTTCAGATTTTAGTTTCAACAAAAATTATCTGACAAATTTTCTTGGTATTTTAATCCGTTCTGGTTATCATATTTTACCACAAACTGATCATTACTGGAGCAAAGACGAAGACATAGGTATTGATATTGTACGACAATGTATGAGTAGAAACAAATTTAGAAGTATCAAAAGAAACGTGCATTTGTCAGACAACGCAAATCTAGACAAAACTGATAAATTTGCCAAAATGCGTCTATTTTTTGATGCTATGAATATTCGTAACAAGCAATTTGGAATATTTTTACACAACCTTTCTGTTGACGAGCAAATGGTACCATATTTTGGTAGCTAATTCTGTAAAATGTTTATAAAAGGAAAACTCGTCCGATTTGGGTTCAAGTTGTGGGGTTTATTCTCATCTATATATTTGTACTACACGGAAGAGCAAATGCTGAGAAAGAAAAAATGCCTTATGTTTTGGGAGGACAAGTAGTTCTAGATCTTTTGACATCATTAAAAAACCCACTACACCACAAGATTTTTTTTTGATAACTATTTCTCATTCTATACGTTATTCGATAAATTACATGAAATGCAATAATTTTCAACAGGTACCATAAGAGACAATAGGACAAATAAGTGCCCTTTAGAAAGTACAAAGTCTCTCGGAAAAAAAGAAAGGAGTGCCTATGATTTTGCAGTCGAAGAAAACATGCAGCTAAGGCTTGTCAGATGGAACGACAATTCTATTGTTATTGTCGCTAGTAATAATTTTTTGTGCTACCTTTTACAAAAACTAATAGATACTACCGAAACGAGCGCAAAGAAATTTCACAACCTGATATGATAAAACAATATAAATCCTACACGGAAGGATCGATATTCATGATTATGCTATTGCAAATTATAGAACAAGCATTAAAGACAAATAATGCTGGTGGCCTTTATTTATAAACAAATTAGACAGCACTATTGTTAACTGCTGGAAGCATTGGAACATGATACAGCTGAAATTCGAATCTTATTTAGTAATACGTAAAAGCGATAATGCCGCTGCAGACAAATCTACTATCAGAAGACCTCCAAAAGAACCTGATGTGAATGAAGTGAGGCATGACAGAGTGGAACGTGTGATAATAAAATATCCTGAAAAGGCAAGACGGAGATGCAAACAGTGCAAAAATCATACTATTTATCTTTGTGATAAGTCAATGCTTTTGGGTTTAAGTTAATGATGGGTATACGCACCATGTCATATATATGTCAATTTTATTAATAAAATATTTTGACCATAAAAACTATGACCAAATGTTATTTTTAAAATAAAAATGCAAACAAACGTTGTTTTTCCTTCTTTTTTCATAACTTGATCGTAAATGGGTTAAAGTAGAAATTTATACCAATAATCAAAGGAGCAAAAAAACACACCCGACGTTACATTGACGACGACAATAGCGCTACAAATATGTAAAGAAGTGATATACATTTTAAATAGAACACTGGTCATTTGCAAAAAAGGAGAAGATAAACATTCCAGAGATAATATAGAGTAATTAATTTTTTTAGTGCCTCCGAACTTTAAATTCAAATAAAACAACAACCAAATTATATGCCCTGAAGCCATTTATTTTATGTAAAATAACATTCAATGGTATTAATGTTTGATATTTTAAATTTTGGACAAATATCCGTCACGTCTACTTCTGACAAAGCGCATTCTGTCAATCCAATTTCAAGTCTGGTGAATACATCTCTTTTTCAAGGCTTATTCACGACGACATGGGCGATCGGCGAAGGCCTGGCTATCCTTTGGTTTGATGGGGTCTTATGTTCGCAATTGTCTGAGTTATGTAGGCTTACAAGGCGTCAATAGTTACTGGTTTGTCGGCATATGTCCAAGATCTAACATAACCCTGACGAAAATAATCTAAAGGGACTGAATTACATGACCTTGGTGGCCAATTAACAGATCCATTCCTCGAAATAATTTTCTTACCGAACTGTCTCCTCAATAAATTGATTGTTGTGTTGATAAATTGATGTGGATCCATCCTGTTGGCTATTATGCTGTCCAATAATTTAGTGAGTTTAATTTAATGTAGATTTAAATAAAACTAGCACGTCTGCACTACAAAACAGCCAAATATAAACTGTCAAAAATATCACAAAAAAAATGGTAGCGTCAAACCTACCCCATCCTTTATTATATATTTTTTGAGTAAACATTTTTGTTTAAAATAATTGTTCAAAGACTCTCTGTTAAAATACCCTATATCATTTAGCTTACCCATACAGCAGATCAGCTAGCGATTAAAACTTTAAATAAACTAAATAAACTAAACTAAAACTAAAAATATTTTATATAAACTAAAAATAAAAATAGATTTCGAATTAAATTTCGTACAAGGAATATTTCAAATCAGGAAGTATACATCGGCAATATGTTATTTGCAGTTGTTTCTCTTGATGTTGTTTAACATTGATAGGTTTTTTTTTAATTAAAGAAATCAACGAAAACATTTGCGATCATGATATTAAATATTGCAAATCACCAAAATGTACTAAACTTATAATGATGTTTGGGAAATCAGATAATACCACAAAAAGATCTTACACAATCCAAATGACTGGTGTAGCAAACAACTTCCGTGTGTATATAGAAAAAGGAGCAGACTGTTGTTGTTTGTATTATCATAAGTTAATTGGAAATTCGATACGTGTTCTCTTTTTCATCAAATTAATTTTGTGTCCAAGATTAGTTTCTTATACATTATTTACTCACATCTATTAAATTCATAACTTACGCAGGCAGGTTTATACATATAAAAACAAATTATTAAATTAATCTTGTACGAGGGTTGCTATTTATGTATGCGGAATTGGCAACAATGGTGTTGCTAGGCGCCATCTGCATATACATCGTGAAGTTTGACATTGTTGACTGCATACGTACTCGTTTGTCATACGGACGCTATTTGTGTTGTTTAGTGACTTGAAAATTTCATCTCAGAAAAAAGATGGCATTAACTCGTGAGAATATTCGTGCGATGATTTACTACGACTTTCGATATGGATTATCTCAACAACAGTGCATTGATCCACTCATTTCGACTTTTGGCGATAAAGTACTGTTTAAAGCCACTGTAAATCACTAGTTTAGTAAATTCAATCGTGGCCATCGTTCGCTCACGGACAAATTATAGAAGGTCATCCAAAATCGGTCGTTGTGCCAGAAAACATCGATACTGTGCGCGACTTGATGAAGCAAGATCGTCATTTGCGATACCGTAAGATTAAATCCCTGGGTATTAGTATGACAAGCAGACAGAAAATTTTAGCATGCGCATTTAGCCGTGAAAAAGATTTGTGCGCGTTGGATTCCACATAATTTACCAATCACTCAAAAAAGGCTCGTGTCGATTGGTGCAAAGAATGGCTCAAAAAATTCAATCGTGGTGTGTTAAAAACCATATATAACATCAACACAGATGACAATTCTTGCAACTATGCGTATGAGCATGAAAATAAACAGCAGTTGACTGTATGCCTTTCAAAATGAGCCAAACCCAACAAAAGTTATTTGCGAAAGAATCACTTCGAAGCAAATAGTCGCTTGTTTTTTTTTAGATAAATGGGCATGTAGCTACAGTACCACTAGAGAATCGTAGAACGGTCAATTCTAAATGGTACACAACCATTTGTTTGCCAGAAGTTTTAGAAGAAATCAGAAAAAAACAACCAGCGATGCAGGATCATTCTTCACCATGACAACTCGAACTTTTACATCTCAGACCGAATAAATCAATATTTGACCGGTCAAAATATCGAATTGATGGGTCATCCGCTGTATCGTCCTGATGTGGTACCCAGTAATTTCTTTTTGTGATAAACTAGGTGGTCAACAATTTTCGACGCTAGAAAAAGCGGTTGATGCGTTCAAACATGCATGTTTTGGAGATACCTCAATCGGAATGGAAAAAGTGCTATGAAAATTGGTTCAAACGTGTGCAAAAGTGTATCGATCATCGTGGAGAATATTTTGAAAAACAATAAAACTATTTTCAATAATAAATATTTGTTTTTATTTATTATTTCGGATACATAAATAATAACCCTCGTAAACAGGAATGGTAAACTAGATATATAATGACAAAAAAAGTCGTTTTCGCTACTTATTCTTGACTAGTTCAATTCTTTCAAACACATTGTGATGGTTTTAAGGTCAAACATATTAGATGAAGCGAAATTTTAAACTAACCTTAACAAGTTGTTCGTCTTGTCGGTATAGAAATAGAAAGCAGTTATTATATCTCTTTTGTCTTTGTCAGTTGGCACTGATTTTTTTGTGACTTTATTTTATATATTTATGTAATAAGAAAGTTTTTTTCTTTATTAAAAATACTCATCATCATCAAGAAAGTATAGTTGCCAACATATTTGATGTACTATTGATTAACAAAATTAACATGTATTAATTTATTGAACGTTACAATTGAGCAGACTTTGATAATTTGATAAATAAAAATTCTTTAAATAATAATATCTTAATGGGAGCTGTTCTCTCTGGTCAAAACACAAATTAAAATGACATGAAATGAAATGAAATACGCTTTATTTAGCATACAGCTAATAATAGCAATAAAAAGGTAATATACAAAGAAAAATAAAAATAAAATAAATAAATGTAATAGTAACAAAAGGAACTAAAACAAATAGTCAATAATTAACGCTATTCAAACGATAAAAGATTCTATTGCTTCAAATAACCATTCAAGAGTTTATTAAATACATTGACAATAGGAGCACTCGTTATGTGGACGGTCAAAGCATTGAAGAAGCAAACACCTTCCCAAAACAATCTCTTTTGGAGGCCAGTAGTTCTCATAGTTGGTGTATCAGAATTGTTCTTAGAACGGACCTCGTAAGAATGCATGTTTGCATGAAAAATGGAGCAATATAATAGCATTATATACAAGACTCTTCGACCAGGGTAATAAATGTGCCAATATACGACTAGAGAAACATATTTTTTCTAA
The DNA here is from genome assembly GCA_031761425.1 of Cosmopolites sordidus. Classification (NCBI taxonomy): domain Eukaryota; kingdom Metazoa; phylum Arthropoda; class Insecta; order Coleoptera; family Curculionidae; genus Cosmopolites; species Cosmopolites sordidus. Next base: position 1,384,756 of record JARFXV010000536.1, read on the forward strand.
TCTTTCTACATAGATAACTGACATGTTGGCTGAGGATCCAAGAGTACTCCCAATCCAAGTATATAATTTAGTTTACAGTTTTAATATCACAATTGGGATTGATTGAGCATGGCTAATTAGAATCATTTACCACAACACTAACAATATTAAACAACCCGAAGACATTTTGTAACAAAAATTTGGAACAAAAGGGGACATGATGAATTATAAAAATCATAGTTAGAAAAGTACTAAATTAAAGTGCTAAGTCAAATAAAAAATGCTGCCAAAAATTTAATTGCTTTTATTGGAGTTAACAGTCATAATCCTAAATGGGAACAATTTTGAGTTAATTAAGGCCTACAATCAAAATTAATTTTCCTAACTCTATGATCACGGAAATATATGTAAATTGGTTGATGAACAAGTTTTAAATCGGTCAATATATTGTAAAATGATTAAATGGAAACGTGGTTATGCTTATGAGTTGCTAAAACAATAAACACTGCTGGCCATCAGCACTAATCAAATTAAACCAAGAATTGAAAGAAAACAGAAAAATATTAAATATAAAAAAATCCTGTGCTTAATTTAGCCCATATATCCAAATTACACTCTTTAAATAGGCTCACACGTTTTCAGACATCATGACCCTCTCAATTGTGTTTTCTTGGGATAAGTTACATGTCTTCTCCTTTCTATGCGTAGTATATACTTTTTTTATGATATTTGTGACAGTTTGGGTTTGATTGTTATGTAGTGCAAACATGCAAGTTTTATACTCGATAGATACGCTAAAAAACGCAGTGAAATTTCCATTAAAAAATATTTGATTATTGCATCTTACTATAGAAACCTCGATTCGGTGACCTGGTGCACAATTGAGTATTTATTATTTATTTAGAAAAGGTTTAGATAAATAAGTACCAAACCAGTCAGCAACTCAAGACATCAGATATGTTGCGAAAGTGATAGAAAATTTGTTAATAGGGGCACAAACTTGCATTGTTGCTAATGGTTCCATTTGATCGGCATAATTTTCACGAATTAACTAACATAAAACTTAAAGACGAAATAAATATGTTATAGAAAAAATATTGTCTTGTTTCTTTCAAAAGTTGTAAATAATTAAAATGGCTGATGAGTACCATTCAAATTGGGAATTAAATAATCCACGTAGTCGAATAAAAAAGCCCAACTTCCTGTAAAATGCGAAGAATTAATAAATTTGGATCTTCATAAACACTGCCAGCAACAACGGCGATATTTTCTTCGGAATGCAGAGTTTTTTGTCTTAATTTTGGTTTAATATCGAACAGCGTGAAATGCGTTTAGAATTTGTCCATAATTCGGCGTATACAGCATGAATACATCACAAACTATGCTCTATAGGTTTGGCGCACAGAACATTGATTTTGAAAATAAATTTTGCAAGGGTTGGAAGCATTGCAACTAATTGCAGCTCATAAACACTGCCAGCAACAACGGCGATATTTTCTTCGGAACGCAGAGTTTTTTGTCTTAATTTTGGTTTAATATCGAGCAGCGTGAAATGCGTTTAGAATTTGTCGATAACTCGGCGTATACAGCATGAATACATCACGAAATATGCTCTATAAGTTTGGCGCACAGAACATTGATTTTGAAAATACATTTTGCAAGGGTTGCAAGCATTGCTCTTATGTTAAACCTTTCATGATGATTTTTCAGACTGTTGAGATAGAGATTTACAGACTTGTGAAAACTCACAGTTTGTTTGACTGCGACCCCTATCGGAAGTTGGAACACACTGAGAATAGTCAATAGTCATCACCCTTTAAAATAGTTAAGACGTTAACATTTCTAACATTTTCATATTAATATTTGTATCGACGGCTTCAAAATAAAACATGTTTGTCAAATACAATTGATTGATTGGGTGAATATTCATGTAATCAGCTTCACTTTCTTTGAATTAATACTTGTATTACGTAATGACGCATTTAAGCTTACCTCACCACATCAAGTCAAGGTACTATCTCTTGTTCATTGTTCATTGGTTGAACTCTTGAGTGATTGCCTCAACAACACGTCTGTGATGCCGTGCTGCAAGAAAATCTAGATCATTTAATTCGGTTTGCGTCTTACAGTGTGTTATAACTGTGGTAGACCACATTAAAAATTTATTTGTACCAAATATAAATGGAATTTTTTAAGTTTTGTATAACTACATAATACGATCGAAGTGTACAAATAATTTACAAAATTAATCCAACAAAATATATTTTTCATAGTATTGCACCTTTTTACTCTACAATATATTTTAACTACATATCTTAATTTGGTTGGTTTTAACTAATTACCAAAAAAACAAGTTAAATGATTGCATCAAAGGGATTTAATATTTTAAAGAGATTTGTTGATGGAGCCTTATTTTAAATGATAATGCTCGTAAGCCCAATTCTTTCATCGGCATTAGCTTTTATATTATGGTATACGAATAATATATTCTTTATCTCATATAGGGCAAAATACAGTGGCGACTCGTGGATTCTTAAAGTGGGAGGGCGTAGAAGAAAATAGTGCTGCTGAATTTTTTTTTTGCTTTCCCTTTGCTCCGTTTTACTTCTCGTGCTATTGAAATTCTATACAGGAGGTGAACCAGGAAAACATTAAACTTTTGTATTGTTACTACTTACAAGGACATTGGAGGATGGGCTGTTGCTTGTTGCACAGATAAAGGAATGAATAATTAGGTACTTACCGTTTCCCGAAGAGTAATCCTTTCAAACAGTTTATTGTAACTGCAAATCAACAAAGAAAATTCGAAAAAGTTCATGAGAAGTTCGAAAAGTTCAAAAAAATATCAAAGTTTTATGACAAAAAAGGGTTATTGTGCACATTTTTGTCGGTGAATAGCACCTCGCCGTTTCCTAATTTTTAAAGCGAAATTCCATTGGCCTGTTTATGTTCAAAATAAATTTCTCAATAACTTTTTCATTAAAGTCCGGTATTAGTTGGACCATAGCACACTCAATATTTAACATACCTAAAGCATCTAGTCTATCTTCACCCACTGAATTTCTTAAATATGTTTTAATCAAGGTTAAAGTCGAGAAGCACCTTTCGGTTTCGGCTGTGGTCATCGATATAGTAACTAGTATTCTCAATGCCTTAGTGATTTCTTTAAAAGCTTTATCCAGACCCATATTCAAAATAAAATTGAATATCTTTAAACAGCATTTAATGTCTTTATTTTGACAAATCTCGGGCCTTGAATAAAACATTTCCAATTCGGTCTCCAAATCTCCTTTTTCTATCGTCGGAAAATGTTCACAAAAATTTTCTGTCATTAATTGGAAGTGCTTTTTGATATTTTGGATAAATATCAAATTAGAAAAGTCCTGCCCCTGAAAGAAGGTTCATGAATTTGAAACGCTCATTAATTTAAAAAGTTATATCACAAACCTCTAGCGGAGGTGTTAAAATTGTCATTTAATTTTCGTTTTTTCTTAAAATGTACACTATCCTGCCCAAAAGTAAATGTTTCATCAGATGGTAAATTATTTTTGATCTTCCTAATTTTTTGATGAAAATATTCAACTGCCTTTTGAATTTTTAAAGGATCTGTTTGAATTAACTGTAATTGATCATACAAAATATCCACATGTGGCATAACCTTTGCAAAAAAATTTAACCAAAACAAAAAAATATCGTCCTCCAGCAATTTGGGGAAGCCAGCGGCTTGCAAGGTAGTTTCTGTATTAATTTTTTTTGTTTCCCATTGTCGGATAGTTTTTTAAACCTAAAAATCGTGGGTATTGTATGGGCTTGAGAAGTCCAACGGATTTGTGATGATCTGGGTATTCGTTTGTGCCCATAATAGTTAGAGTTTATATATTTTTTATATTATGTTTATATTCGGTTATAACTTACGAAAGTGAATCATGGCTGTTGAATGAACAATAAAAAGTAAAACTACAAGTATTCGAGATGAGAATGTTGATACGAATTGATGTGGTGACATTAAGGGATAGACTAAGGAATACCGAGATAGCGGAAAAATCGGTGTAAAATCGATATTGAAATGTCACTTGGTGCGAATGTCGTATATGAGAATAGTGAAAAAAATGTGGAATCTGAGAGTGTATTGAAATTGATAAAGTGGACGACCAAAGAAAATGTGCAAATAATCAATAACTGATAACTTAACAAAACGCGAAATTACTTGAGAGCGGGCGATAGCAATTGCCTGTGGAAGAGATTCCTCCAATGGATAACCCAAACCTCTACAACCATAGGAGTAGATGGGATGAAGACTAATGAGAAGGTTATTATTAATTAATCAAATTATATTAACAATTCATTAAACAATATAATAACATAAATTTGTCAGCGTTCGAAGTTAGAGATCCTTTTAAGTCTGAATCAAATAGGAAAATCGTTGACGTAAAAGAAAGTGGAAATTCTGCCGCTCTATTTTTTTTAAGAAATGTAGTAAGACTTTCATGTATCTGCGAAACGATCGAGATGTGAAAAACATTTCATAAAAATGTAAAATTTAAAACACGTAAACACATACATTTTTTTAAAACATACAATATATTTGGTATACAATAAGTTTTCTGCTATATTTGGAACCAATTCCAATATTAAGGCAATTTCTATTATTATTAACATATTTTACTATTTCTATTAACATATTTTAAATTGAATTTTAATTTTAATTAGAATTAATTTTTCAGTAATTAATGTGACGAATGTGATGATGATGTCGACATTATTCCATGCAGATTAACAAAAACAGTAAATCTATTAAACATTCTCATTTACAATTTTTATCCGGGTATTCACTGACGTAACCTTCGAAAATTATAAGTTGACGACTGCTTTTTATGAATTTTGTATAGGATGACCTTAACATTCAACCTGTTGTTAAAACACTTTGTATTCCAACCAAAAATTTGATTATTCCTGCTAGCTTCAATATCCTTATCTATAAATTACGGGTTTTGTTTTAGGTCTATTATCATAATAAAAATAGAATGTGATTAAATTTCTATAAATTAACAAACAGAAATTTCAGCTTATTTCATATATCAATAACTTTATTTTATTTCATATTGTTTTATACTTCCTAAATCATAGGTATTTCGTTTATTTACATATTGTTGAATAAGATTTTTTTATTTTATTATAAATTTTTTTTTTTACTTACACTATTTATATTTTTTAACTACTATTTTGCATTCCTTGTGATTTATCGAAAAATTATAGTCGCACTGTTAACCTATTGTATTTAGAATGTCAAGGCATCGTTATTATTCTGACGGTTTCAAATAAAAATCTCTTTAATAATGGAAGGAAAAGGTGTGAAATTGTAAGGTCCTTAACCTCACTAGTGTTAATTTTTATTCTTTACATAAGTGCTTGTCTGGAGCATCATGAGCATTTTATTCTCTAATGTATATATATATATATATATATATATATATATATATATATATATATATATATATATATATATATATATATATATGTGTATATATATATATATATATATATATATATATACATATATATATATATATATATATATATATATATATATATATATATATATATATATATATATATATAGATATATATTTATATATATTTATATATATTTGAATTTTTGCACAGGTCATGCAGATTGATGAGTCACATTTTTTAAAATACTCAACTGAAATATGATCTTTAAACTCAGCCTACTACGAATTCACAAACTGGGTCAATTCTCGATATTTTGCTTCACGTTAAAGATACCAAAAAAAGTAATCAGAAACAGTTGTTTGGAATATTTTAACCCCACGTACCGAGTTTCATGACAAAATTCGTATTTTTTATATTTTCATTATTTTGGTCTATACACACAGTTATTACAAGTTTATCTTTTTAATTTGATAATTAGTGTGTTATGTAAAGTAAAAATTTGACACATTGTCAATTTAATAGTGTCATTTATTCAAATATTTTAGTAAAATAAATACCACTTACAAAGCAATAATTCTTTTATCCTTATCGAAATACAATTTTTGGTAATTGATTAAATTTAGGAAAAAGTATACAATAATAATTTTCATAATATTAAAAACTAACTAGCAATGTGATCTCTCTCAACTAGTCCTCCGTTTATTTGAATACATTTTTCTATTCTTTTACGATTCTGTTTAGATACTCGTCTAAGTTCTGGGATACTGATTTCTTGACAGGCTTGCCTTATTTTGGCACAAAGTTCATCTCGATTTCTGGGTCTTATTTTATAAACTTTATTTTTGACCATTCCCCAAAAATAGAAAACAGTGGTGTAATATCGGGATTCCTTGGAGGCCACAGTTTAAAATGGCTATTTCTTCCTATCCGGCGCATTGGAAATTTTTGGTTCAACCATTGACGAACAATCCTTGAATTGTGGGTAGATCTAGCTGCAAATACATATCATGTCGCACATAAAAAGGAAGATTTTCAATTGCACGCCAAAATTCTTCCTTCGCCTTCTTTCAATGTATGTAAGAACTTGGCTTGATTTTGTGACGAATGAAACATCTTCTGATTTTATCCTTGCTAACATTCAGTTGAGACGATAAATCTCGAAGGCTCATGCATGAATTTTGCTCGATTTGCCGCCAATATATCGTCATCCTCAGGATGTGGGTGTATTCGAGGAGGTTGACCTTTTTGATGGATTTTAATAACACTGCCAGTTTCATTGATAAGAGCATTTAAAGCAGCTGCTTTTCCATGAGTAACGAGAGCACGTTAGGGATTAAAGTCATTAAAGTCAAGATCATTGACTAGAACTTAACGCAATAAACTCAAAGGTTAATCTAACTGACATTCAACACTAGTGTCAAATTATTACTTTTCATGGCACACTAATGGTCAAATTAAAAAATAAACTTGTAATAATTTTGCGTATAGACCAAAATATTGAAAAAATAAAAATGCGAATTTTGTCATGAAACTCAGTATGTGAGGTTAAAATTATATTCTGAACAGCTTTTTCTAATAATTTTTTTGATATCTCTGAAGCAAATTATCCAGGATTGACCATGTTTGTGAATAGGCAGTAGGCCGAGTTTAAAGTTCAAATTTCAGTTCATTGTCTTAAAAAATGTAACCCAACAATCTGTATGACTGTACAAAAATCGGTATTCCTTCAACCGTGAAAATATGGAAGTGGTTTCTTCTTAAATGCGACCCACTGTATATATATATATATATATATATATATATATATATATATATATATATATATATATATATATATATATATATATATATATATATATATATATATATATATATATATATATATATATATATATATATATATATATATATATATATATATATATATATATATATTATAGTAAATGTTTTACATAGAAAAATAATAATAAGAAATCAATTATATATATTTGGCAAGAACTTATTTGATATTTAAATAATTGTATTGTATTTATAATAAATGTGTACATATAGGGTAAGGAGAACGATTTTTTATAATTTTTTATTCAATAATGATCTGTGGGAAGCCACATAGCGCTGGAAACGGTTTGTCTTTCATATCAGTGCTGGAACTCAGTTATATGAATCGCCTTAAGCGTTTATTTTCCAAAAACATGTTAATTGAAATCGCTGTGTAATATTCGGACTCACACGAATAATCCTTCTGGCTATCAAAAAAGGAAGTCAACATGCTCTTGATATTTGATTTCCTTATTCTGATTCGTTTTCGGGTTGTGACTCAGATACAAAAATATTATGGAAACACAGTAAAAGATTATGGGAACACAGTAGCCTATCTAGCAATGGATAGTTGCAGATTACTTTGTAGATGTAGTGGGATTATAAAGTAATTATTTATTACGATCTTGCATGATAATATATTAACAGTAAACTACTCGCAGTTAACGAACTTGAACCAAAATTACGTTCGAAATTGATAAATGGGATAAGCCACATTCCCAATATTTCCGCATACTGGCATCTTTCTGTACGGGAAAATCTTCAGTGATGACGATAATATTAAAATATATCTAGATCAGTTTCTCGTTAATAAATCTACACCTCACACCATTTACGTACATTATGAAACTGGTATAAGATGGTAAGCAGTTATGGATAATAATAATATAACTAATATGCTAACCTAGTATATTTTCAAAACATTTATTTTAGAGTAAAGTACTAGGCTAATTGAAAAGTTCGCGAAGCGGAAATAATCAAACAAGTTTATAGTTGAAAAAATGACTTTATTCTTTCATATATTCTCCCTTAAGCTCGATACATCTTTCCAGCAGTTCTCCAATTTATTAATTCCATCTCTGAAGAGATTTTCTAGAAGTCCTTCAAAATACTCATCTACGGCTGCTATAACTTCTTCATTTCTTTCAAAAACGCTTGCCATGTAGGGATTTTTTGAGGTTTGCGAACAGACGAAAGTCGGAGGGGGCCAGATCTGCTGAATACGGTGGTTGCTCCAACAATTCGTAGTGTAACTCCTTCAATTTGGCTAATGGAAGAACAGCTCTGTGAACCAAGTCTTTTCTCACGAATTTTTGCATTCAATTAATCCAAAGATTTGAATAACACTATCCTGATATTGGCGTGTAGCCCATTCTGGTAGCTTTGATCACTCCATTCTTGATCACTTGATAATAGCGAACGATATTAACTGTTTCAACTGGTTTCAAAAGCTCATGGTACACGACACCTTTCCCATCCCACTAAATGCACACCATTGTCTTATTTCCAAAGCGATTGGGTCTTACAGTCGATGTTGATAATTGTCCTGGGTTAACCCATGATTTTCTGCATTTTGAGTTTTCGAAATAAATCGTTGTGGTTTGAAGGTAATCAATTAGCAAAATGCCTTCTGCATCCCAAAAAATTGATGCCATAACCGTTTTGGTCGATTTTGCCCACTTTGGCTTCTTCGGAGCTGAACAACCGGACTCAGTCCACTCTGCGGTTTGTTGTCGTAGTTCAAGATCATAGTGGTAAACCCAAGTCTTATCCATAGTTACAAAACGACGTTTAAAATCAATTTCATTATTTCGAAAAAGATCAAAATGTTGGTTAAGTTTGACATGAAGCCGTTTTTGATCAGAATTTAACAAATACAGCACTCATCATATAACTTTTTCAAGCCCAATTCCTTTTTCAAAATATGAAACACCCATTCAATTTAGATGTCCATGGCCTTAACAATTTCACTCAAAATCAATTGTCTATTATCCATCAGCGTATCATGTATAGAATTAACTATTTGTTCAGTAGTTGCACTTATTGCCCCACGAGGGCGCCCAGAACGAGGATCATCATCCAGGCTTGTACGACAATGTTGAAACTCACCTGCTCACTTACAAACCATTGTTTTTGAAGGAGCAGACTCCCCTAATACGTTTACCATTTCTCTAGGAATTTCAATTGCCTTTAAACCTTTTTTTACAAAGAATTTATTGACTGCACGATTTTCAATGTTTTCCATTTTAAAAAATAACATTGATACGTTTACTTTAAATTGCTGTTTTTGTACGAATTAATTGACAGATCGACTTGAAACTTCATATCTCTAGTATGTGAACTACTATGTGTAGTGTATGAAACTCCAAATCTAGTAGATTATATACTTCTTTTACTGCTCTATAGGTGTCGCCTACGCGAACTTTTCAATTAGCCTAGTAGCTGCGCGCATCTCTCACTGACATTTATGGTCGCAAAATTGTCTCAATGTATTCTTCATAAACTCGGTGATAATTAACTTTTAGTGGCCAAATATTATTATTTTATTATATGGAATTTTAATCTACGTAACCAGGATAAATAATATTGCACCAACTCCCATGAGTTCTCGCCACAAAATCTGTTTTATATTCGATTAATATTTCTTCGACCCGGTTTTGCAAAACCGGGTCCACAAAATAGTTTCTTCAATCAACGAAACAGGCAATAGTTACACGGTGCCTTATCTGGTGAATATGATGCTTGCGGAACGGCATTTGTTTGCTTTTTTGCGAAAAGCTTTCGAATAATTGTTGCGGTGTGCGATGATGCTTTATCATGATGCCATGAATTATTTGGCCACATATTTTTTTTTATAATATTGAAATTATTTTCAAATAATATTTTAGTAATATCTACAACGTCTTTAGTACTTAATCGACAATTATTCAGTACAAGATTCTTGATTTTGGTAATGTTTTCTTTGTTGACGTGAAAGGTCTTCCTGAACGAGGTTCATCTGCAACTGCTTTTCGGCCAACACTAAAGTCCTTGTGTCACTTGAAAATATATATTTTTTTGGCATAGCTTCATCATAGCTTCTTATAATGCATCAGCATAAAAAATTTCGCTTTTCAGAAAAAAATTAAATGGGCATTTTTTGCTCGATAAACGTATCCATTTGAAAAAATCGCCGATAAAACCAAAAATTTATCTTACTTTTTGATCATAGTAATATATATTATTGCAATACTTTAATTTCACCATAAATTTTACAGAAAGATCTTGTCACTAAAAATTCATGTTTGTTTGGAATGTTCTGCCAGTACTCCTGCCATATATTTGAATTTCAGAAAATAATCAATGCTATTGATAATAAAACAAATAAATTACATTTGTTTTGTGAGGTAAAGCCTTTTTATAATGGCTATTCAAGGTCATCAATATATATATTAATGAGCTTTAACGATCTCAGTGCTCAAAAATGCTACTAAAGAGTATCACATTATATAATATAATTATCAATTTTAATGATATTTTCCTTATAGCACTTATACTACAACATTAATGCACTTATGCTATAATTTTTGAACTAATTTCATTTACCTAAATATCCCAATATTTTGACAGTTATAAACATTTTAAATAAGACTAAATTGAAGCTATAATGTCGAAATGGAAAATAAAGGTTCACTGTGTAACATTGTGGTCTTATAAATATCGTTATTGTCTTCCAGTGAAAACCTCTTCAGGACAATGGCGGACATTATAGTAGCTGAAGGTTACGCAAATGTAGGTTATGAATACATAAACGTTGACGATTGTTGGTTGGAGAAAGACAGAAACCAATATGGAGAACTAGTACCTGACAGAAACAGATTCCCTAGGGGAATGAAAGCATTAGCTGATTATGTAAGTATTGAGATACAGTTAAATAAATGCCCATTTAAAACCGATTAACTCATATTATGATTATGATAATATTCTTTCTAGTTCGGAAAAAAAATATATTAATTTTTCTGACAGTAATACTAGGGTGTAACAAAAGTATTTGCTTTTATTCCTTTGTTTATCCATAAAGGATTATACTTCACTCCTCAGAGGTTTGATCTGATTTCACCCTACTCCTAAAAATAAAAATTCCTTCCTGAGTATTAAAGTGATTCCAATGCGAAATATTCAAGTGTCATTTATATTATTAACATAATATAGGTTAAAAAATAATTATACATTAACGGTGTTTTTAATATTACCAAATATTGATGAAAATTTATAAATAATTAGACTGTATTTACAATGTTTTTTTGTAAAGAACATCTTACAGAAATATAAATACATAAAGAATATTAATAGATAAGAATAATAAAATGTAATAAATGAAACTAGACTACTAACTACATATGCCACAAATCACAAACAACACAGTGATCAGGACATACCCAATTCTAGCACTTAGAGCAGGATCTCCTTGTCGTTTTATTTTTAGAACGGCCACAGATCTGGCACCTTCCCCTTGAACAGAATGGTCTGTTTTCTTGTGGATTACATTTTGGTATATCTACCTTGAGTACTAGTGCACCTCTTCTCCTGAGTTCGACTGGCACCTGAGGAATTTGCATGCGTCTTAATATTTGAGGTCTAATCAGATCCCAAGAAAAAGATTCGATAAATTCGTCTCTTTAAATTTCAAATAAATAAACAAAAATTAATATGTAAAAAATTCCACTATATTTAAAATTGTATGTATGACAATTGTTAGTTACTAACAGTTAGTTTAGTATAGTTGGTATTTGAAAAAGGCAGTGTGTGTCGAAACAATTGTCATACATGCAATTTTAAATATAGTGGAAATTTTTAGATATTAATCTTTGTTTATTTATTTAAAGTGAATTTCCATCAAGTATCGACTACCTCAGTTAAATTATTTAAATTTCTTTGTAATCATTATTCGCCGAGGACATGCGCATTGCATTTATTTCTGACAAATTTAAAATGTTAAAGAATACGATAGCAGATTACCTCTTTATATTCCTGGCAACGGTGAAATAGCAGAAAGTTGGTCAACTACATCGACTCCAATTTTTGAATGATTATAAAAAGTGACTCTATCAGATTTTCTTTTTTTGCCATCCATCATCATCCTATGCATAGAATATACCAAAATTGTTGCTTTATTTTTCCTTTGAGTGTATGCTACGAGAGTCTTATTTTTTTGAAACCTCCAAAACGGAGATATTTATTTATTTGTTTTTTGCTCGGGAGAAACTCTTTCAGCAATTTCCTTTTTTTCCTTAGTATTCCCACATAATTGATTTTTTTAACAATGCTTCCACCAGGAATGCTGGAAAACCAATTGTCCCTATTAGATTTTTGTTAGATCCATAAATGGATTTGGCTAGATTGAGGACGACATCTTTTGATGCGTTGCAGGCTAAATATGGCCCTGGTTCCTGTTTTCTTCAATAAACTTCTAAATTTATTATGCACATCATCCTGCAATCCATTAGTGCAAATACCTTTATCCCATATTTGGCACGTTTTCTTGGGATAAACTGCCGAAATAAACACTTCCCTCAAAAAGGAAGCATTTGGTTATCTATCGTGAGGCATTCCCCTGGTGTAAAATAGCGTTGGAACTTCTTTATATATTCATCAAAAATTTCCCGAATAGGAGCCAGCTTGTCTGATTTTCTCCTTATTTCTCTCGTGCGATAGTCGTCGAAATGGAGACATCGCATCAGAAAACGAAATCTGTGTTCACTTATGGCAAGATAACAAGCTTCTATTCCACACCCTTTTGAGTTAACCCACATATTTGATGTACTGCTTCTGCTACAATGGCGCGATAAGAAACATTATTCCTAGGAGGGCTCTAATCTCAGTTTCGTCAGTTGGACGAGAATTTCTTTCCCTAGAGAATTTTTTCTTTATTTTGCGAATATAGAGATTTATACTAACCGTGATAATTTTGACTACGTCATCATCAACAAAAAGTTGTAATGCGTCCATTTTTGTTTTAGTATCTTTAGCTCTATCTTTAGGCCCCATTATGTGGCTTATGATACTGTGTGAATGAACTTTCATATTTTTCCGAGATGGTTTTTACTCCACTTAGATGTTCTGTCACTTCCTACAAATACATCTGAATCACTGGCCTGGCCACTCCCTTCATTATCACTTGCTTCTTGTTTTGTCTCTGAATTATGGTTATCTGCTTCTAAATTATTGTAGTTACAGTCACTGAGGTCACTATCGCCATCGAGAGGCTCATCTTCTAAATTGAACTCTTCCAGCCACTGTTTCCAAACAGAAGGGTCTGAACTCTTCTCCATCATAACGGAAATTACAACAATCTCTGCCGCTGCAATATACGGGGCTAAACTGACGAAACAAATAAATGAATAAAATTTACCCTTGTATGGGCTGCCCTTGAAACGACAGCCTTCAAATTATAAATTTGCTACCTATAAAATAACATAAATAAATCAGAAGTGAAAAAAACTTAAACAAACCAAATACAAAATTAAAAGTTACAGGAAAGGTCAAATGGATAACAAATTAATTATATGTCACAAAATAACAATAAAATACAATTAAAATGACGATGTAAGAATAGAAACGTACAAATTAAAGAACACAAATTAAAGAAAGAAACAAAAATAAAAATATTTGCATGAAAAGTCGAGCGGATGACTCAACCACTCAATGCAAAGTGTCACTGAACATCAATGAGGCCAAACACCAACTGATGGATATCTCCAGACTGGATCTGCATTTCTCGCTGGCGAAATCCTGGCACCCTAACCTTATTGCCGCCAAAACCAATGCACAGTAGCAAGTTATATAGGTGTGGATGACCATTGTCATCCATGCGACCACTCGAGGGTGAAAATGGGTGAAATAAGTTGCAAAATTAAAGCAACTTTAGGACTTTATTTTTAAAAAACTTGAAAGCGACTGACGCCACTTATAGGATTTGGGAAGTACAGCGGAAAGTGCCGTCCAATCCACACCGCTCCACTCCTATGCAAAAAGTTCTGGAAGGAAGACATGAGACTTGAAGATAGGAGAAGATCAGGTCATTCACGGTCTCTCGATGCCGACCTCTTAAAATCAGCTTCGATTTCAGATCCTAGAACAAGCACTAAGAAACTTTCAGAGGAATTCGGAGTATCCCACACTTCTACTAACAGGTATTTGTGAGGCATAGGAATAGCACAGCATAAGAATGCAAATACTTTTGTTACATCCTAATACTTTCCAGTATTTAAAATACATATGTTCTTCTAAATACTTCCTTCAAATCGAAAATATCGGGACTGGTAAATTAAAATAGCCTTTTTCAATTTGTTTGGAGCCTTATGCCAAATTGCGTTCTACTGTTCTATTTGGTAGTTCTACTGACAATTGACAAATAGAGGGACAATTTTCATTTTCATTATTTGCAAATGAAGGAAAATGTATTTCGAAGAAGTGTTCCTATGATGTATAAAGATAAAAACAATTTCATCTAAATAATACTTTAAAAAATTTGTAGAACAAGGAAAATTCTTTACGCCATACATCTGAATTATTAATATCATATGGTATGGTACCATATTATATTTTCTTACTTTGTTCAGTTACTATACCAGGTGTTATTAATTCTTAATTATTTCTTTAAAAAAGCACGTTTAATTTGGGAGAAAGGTAAAAAATAGCCTATTCAAAGTATGCGCCATTTATTAGCACATTTTTGCCATCTTTCTGTCAATTTGTAGATGCCTTCCCAGAAAAACTGTACATCTTTTGAGGTTGTCCAGTCATCAATCTATTTTTCCATCTCCGTAATTGTGGAAGTGTTTCAGTGAAAGTACGTGAAACATTGATGAGAATAAGTAGTAGTCGAAAGGGGCCAAGTCTGGTGAGTATGGCGGGTGGGGCAAGAGTTCCCAGTTTCGCATATGTGATAGGGCTTTGCCATGCTCCTAAATGATTTTTTCGTGCGTTGTAGCCCATTCTGTTTGCTTTCTGGCCATGACTGGTTCAAATTAATCACTTGTTGACGATAGTGAATTATATTAACTGTTTCACCTGGTTTCAGAAGCTCATGGTAAACGATATCGTTCTCATCCCACCAAAAGCACATCATTGTCTTCTTTCCAAAGCGATTCGGCCTTGCAGTCGATGTTGATAATTGTCCTGGCTCAACCCATGATTTTCTGCGTTTTAGATTCCCGAAATATATCCATTTTTGGTCTCCAGTCACGATCCGATGCAAAAAAAGTATTACCTTCATGCCGAGAAAGCAAAACTTAGCACACCGTTTTTCACTTTTCCATCTTTCTGTCGTTTAGCTGACGTGGTATCCATTTTTCTGTCTTCTGAATTTTTCCTATGACATGCAGACAATCACAAATAGTTCGTCGACCAACAATTAATCTCTCTGCCATTTGTTGTTGAATTTGCATATCGTCGGCTTCCAAGAATGCTTGCAATTCGGCATTTTATTTTTTTTTCGGTTTTAAGTCGAAATCACCGATTTTTGAATCACCTAAACTCATCTTTCACTCGCTTTTTTCTTTTGATTTTACAAGAAAAGCAGTACGTGCCATAAATGCTCTTTATTTGTCTCGAAACTCGATATGTTTACCATCCGAAAAACATAAGAGATTAGACTGTGAACCAACCCTTTGTTCCACCGCCATCTCTTAAGAAAATTATGAATTATTAACCTCCATACCTGGTATTACCCCTTTATGGTTATTACGAATCGATACAAGCAATAAAATATATATTGCTGTAAATTTTGACTGCTGTAAGGATGTTTTCGGTGTAAAAATAGATAATGGAATATATTATGATGTGGTTCATTATGAGAAACAACTTAATATGAACATGTATCCAATTTTCAATACATATTGAGCTTTTCATATATCGTGTATTACAGAATAATAGTCCAGTAATAATGCCCAGTTTTAAGATTTAAATAATTGTCATTTAGTTTTAGTTGACATTTAGTACGAATAAGTTGACGCCTGCTCAATTTGTTAAAAATGGCATACGTCGAATAGGGTGTTTTGTTACGGTTTTTCCGGTAAGCTGTTTTCAGTAGAGAATATAGAAGATTTTCTATCGAGTGGTACCACAATTCAATAGCATTTACTAAAAAATTCCATAAACTGAATGAAACTGCTGTCCTTTCAAATAGTAACTACATTTAACCAACGGAAGAATCTTTTATACGTTATTCATTTTTTTTTCATTTTCCACTACATGTTCAGAAGGAACACGATTATTTGAAAGAACATCAATTTTACACAATTTGTTGATTATAGAAAATACTTTTACATTTACCTAGAATAGATTGAAAATTCAGATACTTTTTAAATTAAATATTAATTTTTGATAAAAAATCTCTTTATTTTTCAACATATTCTGCTTTTATTTATTTATTTTCCACATTTTTTATGCCTCCCAAAGAGAATGGCTTGTCGAACTATATAATCATACGATTCAACTATGATCTCTTCATGATTCTTTTTTTTTCTTATTCTTCGGCGAGTAAAATCCACTGTTTTAATTTTCCTTTCGATTCTGGTGTGTAGAGATAAGTCCAAGCTTCATCAACGATCACAACAGTCACACTCGATTCCGTTTTTGATCCGCACTGAGTATCCCATCGCGCTGCTTTATCATGACCAAATGTCCATGTAGAATGTTCCGTATGCAGTCGCCTGAGAAGTGTATCATCTCAGCAATCTTTCTAACCTTGAGCGCGGAACTATACTCAGTAAACCACTTGAAAATGAACGTGAATCGAACGAGAATTTAAAGAGTGTTTCTTCGGTTTGGTTAATGGTTTTTCCACGTAAAACCCAATGCTTAATCAATACACGAATTTTTTTTCATGATAACAAATCTTAAATTTAAAATAGATTTTTTTTCATGATAGCAAAAACATCGAATTTATTTATTTTCGAAGATTGCCAAAACAAAACTAAATATCAAATAAATTTGAAATTCACGAAGTGTTACTAGCAATGCAGCTATTTTTCAGAAATGCAATCATCCCTGCGATCGCACCGCTATCTATCGAAAATGTATCTGAAATTTCATCTATCATCGTAATGCCATTGGATTAAAAACCGTGTCCGATGTTTTCTACTGGCTGTAAATGTTTTCGTATTAAAAAAACTTTACAAAATTGCATATCAATGCATTTCACGTAAGTAAAAATTTAATGACATACAATGTGTATACTGAACGATATTGCAACATATTAAATTATTTTTTTCATTTTTAACCATTTTTCCTAAAGCGCCCTGCATATGAAAACAAAATGTGCCAAAGATATGCGCAATGAAATAATTATTTTGAAATGAGCAAAGTTATTTGGATGAATATTAATTTTTGTTGTATTCTATATTTAGTCCCAATTTGTTTTTACTTTAGTATATCTGCGTACTACGTTCAATAAGCCCTTAGAAAAGATAGAAAAACACATTCTTTTAAGTAATTTTTATTATTTTTTAACATAATCTCCTTTTAGCTCTATACACTTTTCCAAACGTTTCTCAAGCTTTTTTAAACCATTTAAAAAGTAAGATTTCGGACGATCCTTAAAATTGGCATCTGTTTGGGCGATGACCTCCTTATTTGATTTGATTTGAACCCTTATTCGCGTCATATTTTTAATTTCGGAAATAAAAGAAGTCATTGGGGGCGAAATCCGGTGATTATGGTAGATATTGTAATAATTTGAACTTTAGTTCCATGATTTTGGCCATTGAAACTGTATCCGTGCATTGTCTTGATGGAAGAGGACCTTTTCCTTTTTGTAATCAGGACGATTTTTCTTGATTTCTTCGCCCAAAAGGTGCAATAACGACGCATAATCCTCTCAATTTATTCTTTTTCCTTCTTCCAATTAATCGATGTAGATGATTCCGCGTGCACCCCAAAAAACTGTGACCATAACCTTGCCGGCCGATTTCACCGTTTTCTCCTTCTTCGGAGCCCGTTTGCCTTTAAAAACCCTCTGTTTTGATTATTTCTTTATCTCTGGAGTGTAGTAGTGTCCACAGTTATGTATCGACAATGAAACTCATCAGGATTGCGACGAAAAAGCGCCAAAATAGCCTCAGAATCGTTCTTCACTGCGATAAACCTGTGGCCTCAACTATTTCGTGCACTTTGATTCGTCGGTCACTTAAAACCATCTCGTAAAATTTGGAAATCCTTTCGAGAGTAGTCACTTCCACTGGACGTCCTTCCTTACATCTTTTGTGGATATACGGCCACGTTTAAACTCATTTACCGATTTATAAACAGTTGCAAACACAGGATCAGACTTGCCATGAACTTCACCCAACTCAGCTTTGATCTATTTCGGTATTAAGTCTTTTAAATATAAGTTTTAATCACCACTCGAAACTCACTTTTTTCCATTTTTCTAAACAAACAAAAGTTTCTTGCTTCAATCGACAATAAAAATTAAACCATGTGATGAATATAACTGAGACTTTGACAGCTATCTGGTGAATAATGATGCTTACTAAAAACAAATTATTCTGATGCTACGACCGGCATCTCTTGGATTTTCTAAGGACTTATTAAATGATCCTCGTATCTAGGCTTGAAAAGAGTTGTCGGTTTTATTATTACAATGGACTTTTGACATCCTATTCTCAATTACACAAATGCTAATATTTTCATTACTGGATTATTTATTTATTATAATGCTATTAAATCTACCAATTAACTTGACATCAATATAAACGTAACTGCATTTTCTGGTTTTATGGTTTAGTAATTTTTTTTACTTCAGTAGGATAAGAAGTAATTATTTTTTCGAATTATTTTTCGTATTAATTTTCGAATGATTTTTTACATTCCCTTATATTTCCTTTTCTCATCTTACGATTACAACATGTCTTTAAAAAATTAATTTAATTGTTAATGCAGTAATTGAATTTAATATTTTCAATACTCGCAGATTAAATATATTTTAATTAACAGATTCATCTAATAATTTAAAAATGTGTTTATAGTTAAACAAATTTAAAATGTATTTTTATGTATACCTTCCATATTCATTCTCGGTATATCGGAAATTTCTCCAATGCAGCTAGAAAGAAAATAATATTTACCAGCTGAACTCATCATCATCTTTTTAACTTTTAATATGCCTCTAAAATTATTTATGCCTTAATAAAAAAACCACACCACATTTTTATTGATAAATAATATATGAAAGTAAATATATGAACAATAATATTTTTTGTTCCTGCAGGTACATGCCAAAGGTCTGAAGTTCGGAATATATGAAGATTTTGGAAATTACACTTGTGCCGGATATCCGGGAGTTATTGGGTCATTGCAACTTGATGCGGACACGTTTTCTTCATGGGACGTGGACTACGTTAAGCTGGATGGATGTTATGCACATCCCAGCGATATGGATAGAGGATATCCGGAATTTGGATATTACCTGAATCGAACTGGCAGGCCAATGATATATTCTTGCAGTTGGCCTGTTTATCAAATTTACGCAGGTAAAGAAAACATAATTTTATTAAAATTTCGTAGAATTATTTAACATTTTTAATATTAGTTTAATTTTAATTATTATTTTTAATATTAGTCACCATATATGAAATAATTTATAAAATACAAATGTACGGTTTATGAAACTGTTTGAAGGGAAAAAAATGCAATAATATGCATAATATCTTTGACTGAGTTAATTTATGTAAATAATATAATACATCATGTCCTGATGCAAAATGAGATTTGGATATCAATATTTCAGTTATATACGTGGCTGTAACAGTTCTGTTACACAACGGGCATCTAACCTTCTTCTGATGATTACTAAGGACAACTTGCTTTTCAATCATATACCATCATTTTTGTTTTCCACCCCAAAAACGTCTGTCTCGTCCTTCTCCGTCCACAATGACCAAATGACCACCTAAACAAAATATAAAATCATTACTAAGTCAAATACATTAGTTTTATTAAACTTTAGCTTGGCACCACTCTTGTGGCGCGCTATAGTAGGAAATACCCAGTAAGGATGATAATCGAGTATCCCGATCACTAGTAAATATTGATTAACAGTCATCTTCGAAACAGTGTTACCTGTAGCCACAACAAAAGTAGCACGTACTGGCCAAATATTTCCAGCGTGTGTTTCAATATTTTATGCGGAATTCGTACAGAACATCGTTAGTCGTATATGACTCCGATCCTCAAACCACCTTATCTATATCTTCATGGATTTAAAGATGTCGCAACACCTGTTAATCGATTGGCATCAATAGCTTTGGGCAATGTTTTGAACCCACTATCACAGATCGACCCGACGTTGGTATCTTCTTCTTGAATGTTTTGAACTAGGAAGCCCTCAGTATCGATGATGACCGAGCATCCTTGTGGATGGTAAATATTGATTAACATTTATCCTACCTGTAGCTGCAATAACAGTAGTAAGCACTTGCGAAATATTTTCATATGGATTTCGTAGAGCAAGAACTGTAAGGTGTAGTTCGTTCCGTTCTTGGATCTCCAGAACGTCGAATTTTTGCATAACTGTAAATAAAATAAGTCGGGTAAATGATATATTTTTGTCCAAATATTTTATATATATTTGGAACAGTATTCGATTACATTATGTATGTAATAAGATATGAACCAAATGGCCACCGCAGGCGGTTGGCCGACGCGTATCGGAGAAGTCCAATTTTCACGCCGTCTTGTTGGAACCACATGTCGTTGAGATCCATATCTTCCAATTTAGGTCACAAAAAATTGGTTGTTATCGACCTGTACCTCTCGCTGGTAACAGTTATGGCGGCGCCAGCTTCATTTTGGAAGAAATACGGACGAGTGACCTCGCCGGACCAAACTCCATACCAAACAGTGGCTTTTTCTGGATGCATTTGTAATTGAAGTGTCTCATGTGGATCGTTATTTACCCAAATGTGACAATTTTGCTTGATGACATAGCTATTCATCCAAAAATGGGATCCATCAGTTGAAACTGGGCTCCAGAGCACAGTCAGTGAATGCTATATGCGAATGCGACTCCGCCTATGGTCGTTAACCTTCAGTTCCTGGGTCAATTGAATTATTGTACGGGTGCATGGCCAAGTCCCGATGTAAAATTTGATTTGATTGAAAAGTTGAGTTCTGCGAAAGGCCAAGTTTTTGGGCGCGACGAGGGATTGATTACCTCGAGTTATCCTGCACAACCCCTACGTTTTGATCACGTACGGGTGTTGTTTGATTGTTTATTAAACCCGTCGATTCAAATTTGTGCACCAAGCGACGAATAGTCGACTGAATAGGACGATTGTGTTCACAGTAAAAATCACTTAGTGCACGGACCGTAGCTCAAATTGACCACTAATTCTGATAGGAAAGTAGATTTCACACAAAGTAGATAACACTCTAGATTTCCACGATGATTTGCCCAACATTAATTACTATAACCTCCAAATTTGACAAGTGTATCTTCACCAACATAGTAGCGATACACTGTCAAAGTTCATTCGCCCCTATGGGAAAAACCTTATATCCTTATGGATATAAAGATGTCGCAATACCGGTTGATCCGTTAGCCTCAACGCATTTTGTCCCTGGGTTTAAAATCCACCATTAGAGAGATCGACTCGAATTTAGTCTCTTGAATTGTTTGAACTACTATAATATATAATATGAAGAAGTAGTTTAAGGAGTATAAATGAACTACTTATGCCAACAAAAATAAAGCCGAATTTCTATATCACTCTAATATAACTTTATAACCTTAGAACATTAAGAATTTAATTTACAATATCAAATGACCAGATATTCATAGCATATTCTATATATTATAAAAGTACGCAAATATTATCTTGTAGTTATATTTCACTGCAGGTTTCTTTGCTCCAGAATACATCCAAAATTCGAGTCTGAGATTGAATCTTATCTTGAAGAACCAATAATGACATTTTATTTTCAAGATAAAGTCGTTCAAATGTCCCTCTCGGTTTCGTCTGGTGGAATGAATTCTGGAGACCCAATTTTCGATTTTTTTTTTCATACATATCACGTGGTATATTTTCGATGCTGACCTGAATGTTTTGTTTAAGGTCAAGAATTGTTTAGGGTTTATTTATGTAAACCAGAGATTTAACATAACCTCACAAAATTGTTTCCAAACGCGTGAGATCGCATAGTCTTGCTGGCCTATTGACATTACTATTTCGCGAAATAACGCGTCTAGGAGACTTTTCTTGTACCGTTTTGTCGAAAGAAAGCATTATCTATATCCACATTTATCAGTTCAGACCGAAGATTTTCTATTAGCATATTTCCATAGCATTCACCATAAACAGTAACACGATTTCCATCATCGCCTTTAAGAAAATAAGGGCCAGTTGCTCATTCAGCCCGAAAACCGCACCAAACAGTGACTTTCTGAGGCTGAAGAGATAACTGCTGAATCACTTGAGGATTTTCATCGACCCAAATCCTACAGCTATAGTTATTCATAAACCCATTAGCCAGAAATGCGCTTCGTCGCAAAATATCATTTTTTCCTAAAGTAGGAGTCATCTTCCAACTGCTCTAGAGCTCAATTTGTGTATCGTGTATCTTTCGGTAGTAAACTGACACAATGTACTGAATACAATAGTAACCTATACATGTCAAACAGTGTTGCCGATATAACGTTTCAAAGTTCTTGCACTCTTATTGGAAGATTTTTTATTATACTATTACTGTGTTTATTCGATCTATGAGGTATTTATCAAGAAAAATTTAAAAAAATATTAAAACACTTCCAAAGCTTTATTTAATAGTTTCGAAGGAGTGTCCCATCGTCAATGTACTTTTTATTCAAATGACTAAACCATCAACTTGCCAGAGATATACACACAGACGTGGGAGATCTCACTCAAAAATCTTAATTCTTCCTTTTTCAAGCGTATCATAAATAGAATAATAATGACTGCAAAAATAACTGACAATGGATATTGGTTAGGGAACATCAACATAAATAAACTGTGTTATGCAGACGGTGTTGTCATCATAGCTAAAATAAAAAATGACAAAGCGAATTGTGGACTAATTTAGGAAGGAAGCTAAAAAACTAAAGGAACCAAAATGATCTAAACAGACAATAAACAACCAATTAATAAAGCCATTTATGAGTTTCAATTATTTAGAAATAATAATTTCGAGATATATGAAACAGATGATATGAAACAAAAACAAATTAATCATCAAAAATATCCGGACAACTCAAAAACACAATCTACTATAATAAAAACATGAGTGCAAAACAAACATTTATAAAGTGTGTGTAAGACCTATTATGATATACACTGCTGAGACCCGAGCAGATACGTCAATAACAATACGACTATTAAGAACAACGGAAGTGGGGTCATTAAGAGCAATAACAGGGAATCCACTCGGAGGCAAAAAAAGAAACACCGACATTAGAGAACAGTTTAAGATCGAAGATATAGTGTGTTATAATAAATAGTAGTTAAGGCAGCAAGTAATGCAAAACCATCTGGACGTCCTCATAAAAGATAACGAGATAGTTGGTAGTGAATCTCGCAAAAATACTATTAAATTGATCGCAAAAATGAACAAGCAAAATGCTTAATTAGAAGACGACGAAATTGTTTGTTTTTGATATGCACTGAAATAGTTCGACAGGGTTTTCAATGTATTACGTCAAAGCTAAAAAGGCATTAAATTGTATTGATTGCTTAATATAGGTTGCACTGTCTCACTCAATGGCTCAAAATAGATTACACTGTCAAAATTTCACCAAACAGACAGCAACACATTTCTGAAAAACATATCTCCTTTGACAATGGCTCTTGCCACTTCTCCGGGGTCTAACTGATGGATAAAATGTTTATTTTGAGGATGTTTATCAAGTTTCGACAAAGGACAACATGATGCTTTATTTAAAATTCCATTAGATTATATACTACTACTCAGCAGGGTCTATCAGATTTACTAAGAGGGTGAATATGTATTATTAAAGATGCCTGTAGAATGGTCAGTTAAGTACAGATTATCTGCAATTGCAAGCTAACTTTTGAAGTAAATGCAAGCACTACACTTTTTCAATTGACGAATATGTTGCTGTCGGTTTAAAACATTGCTTAAATTAATGACGCAGAGGAACTAGAAATTAATAATTTTATCATGGAAGTTTCAAATAATAATTGTCTAGCAATATGTACTACAAGGTACCAAAAAACAACTCCTGAACTTACAGATTGGAATATAACTTAAATCTATTGAATGTCTTAATTTACTTTAAACGTTGGTTTGTAAATATGATGCAAAAAACCTCCAAACTTATGAATTACGCTGATAATAATAACAAAAATTTCTGAGAAATGTAAAATATGTTTCAACGTAGGCATTAATTTACGGTATATTGAAGTTTTGAAAAATTAACACCAATTGCAGAGAAACTTCGAATTGGATAATGGACTTATTCTACTACATGTCTCCAATGATATGCCTAACCATGATGTATGAAATCATGAAGGAATTCATCCCGAGTAACTTGTAGAGTATCACACAGCTATTCTAAAATCACTACATGGTTAAAAAACAAACCAACTCTTTGATCTGTGATATTGAGATAGAGCATCAGGGGAGAGATCAGAGTTCTATGGGCATGAACATTCTGTTGCAAAGTTCTTACTTAAATATTTCTTTAATCGTTTTTCCAACGGACCCTATTTTGAGCAAACATTCCTTTCATAAACTTTCGTATATATGTTAAAGCCAGTAGTTCGAAATTTTTAGTTAGGGACATTTAAATATTCATATACACTTAATCTATGAATCAACCACAACTTTTAATGAGAAGCGATTAGCGATTAGCGAGGAGTTAGCTGACATCGTAAAGATATCAAAAGAACGTGTTGGCTTTATATTGCATAAGCATTTGACTACGAGAAAGCTCTGTTCAAAGTGGGTGCCGCGTTTGCTCACTGTTGACCAAAAACGAGAACGTGTTGATGATTCTGAGCAGTGTTTGGCCATGTTTAAACATAAACCGGAATTTTTGCGTCGATATGTGACAATGGATGAAACATGGATCCATCACTTCACTCCGGAATCAAAACGATCGTCATCTGACGTCGGACTGGTGAACCTCGTCCAAAGCGCCCGAAAGCACAACAATCGGCTGGAAAGGTTATGGCCTCGGTATTTTGGGATGTGCGTGGTGTAATATTCATCGACTATCTTGAGAAAGGAAATACCATTAACAGTGAATATTATATAGCGTTATTGGAGCGTTTGAAGGCCGAAATTGCAAAGAAACGACCGCATATGGCAAAAAAAAAAAATTGTTTCATCAAGACAACGAACCGTGTCACAAGTCAATCAAAACAATGGCAAAACTACATGAATTGAACTTCGAATTGCTCCCACATCCACCGTATTCGCCAGATTTGACTCCCAGCGACTACTGGCTGTTCGCAGACCTGAAAAAAATGCTCGCAGCTAAGAAATTTTGCACGAATGAAGAGGTTATCGCTGAAACTGAGGCCTATTTTGAGGCAAAAGATAAATCATTCTACAAAAGTGGTATTGAAATGTTAGAGCGGCGCTGGAATGATTGCGTTGCTCTTGATGGAGATTACGTTGATGAATAAAGCTAATTTTGAACCAAAAAACTGTGTTTTCTTTGTTAGGCCCGGGACTTTTCAGCCCATGTGTTATGTCGATCTGTGGTTCTTCTTGACCTTCTATAGTTTTTCTATGATGATGCCTACGGTCTTCGAACGTATCTCTAATAAGGAATAAATGTTACAATATATTTGTTTGTCTGTCCAGCAATTTCGCGGTATGGGATTCTCACCTCATGTAATCTAATATGTAAATTATTTGTAACTTTTACAAGGAACAAGATAGATTTTTGTTTCTATTTCGTCTTTAGACTTTATGTTAATTCATTTTTGAAAGTCATATCAATCAAATGTGAGCAGCAATGCAACATTATATCCTTTTTAACACATTTTCCATAACTTTTGTAAACATATCTAGTGTTAATGCAGTGATGGTGTCCTTGAGTTGCTGTGTTGTCTAAGGTTTATTTATCCTTCAAAAAGCCCATTAAACATAGTCCGGAGTGATCGAATCAATTTTGCATGAAAATTGTCAATTTGATAGAAGTAGTTTATGATGGCATTACAGTATTCTAATCGCTTATTATTGTCTGTAGGCAACAGGTTTCGAATAGTTTGAATCTTATAGAGAAACATGCGCAAGTCACTTCTCAAAATTCGACGTAAAGCGTGAAGAAATTTCCATTTGTGTACCGCGTCATCCAATCAACATTTTTGGAGACATCTCCACATTTTGCTCAACACACAATTTTTTCGCGCTTGACATTGTTCTTAGATCTCTGATATGGGACCTATCCCCAACTGTTCCGAATTCTTGAAATTTTGAGGCACCGGATGATTACGGTATTTTCACCCAAAATTTACGCTGAGTAGCAATAATTAATTTTTTTAATGTAAATAACAACAATTTCACTGCGTTTTTTGCATTTATATATCCATAATAAAACTTGCTCGTCTGCATTATACAACAGCCTAATCCAAACGGTCACAAATGTCACGCAAAAAAATTATAGCGTGATGTTGTTTAGAACATTTTTTTTTGTTGGGTTCGCTAAAATATGAGACAGAGATGCAAAAGACGAGATGTAATACGATTTTTTAATAAATAAGCAAAGGTTAATATCTAAACATTTTCACGATTTTTAAAATTGTATGTACAACAGTTGTTATTGTTTCGACACACAGTGCCTTTTTCAAATACAAACTATGTTAAACTAACAGTAAGAAAAGTAACTATAACCTAAACTGTCCATCGACCTAATAATACCATAAAAGATGACAGTAGGGAAATCCGTTTTTTCAACGTCTAGGAGGGCAATATAAGTTTAATTACGGTGAACCATTAAAGTCTAGCTAGTCATTTAGGAAAATATCCAATGTTTTCCTTTTATGAATTTCTAGGCTCTCTAAGAGATTTAATTTTTTAGATTTATTTCCATTATGTAACATTTTAAAATTATCATTAAAAGTATGATTTTCTAACATTAAGTGGTTAGCATAATGATAATTATTTTGTTGTTTAGTAAAACTTTTTTATGTTCATTGAGCCTAATAGAGAAAGACCTTCCTTTTTATTCATTAAAAAAAGTGTAAAAAAAGTTATAATAAAACCATTAATTTAATATATTCTGCCAACAATATCAAGAATGCAGCTTACAAAACAATTACATACACAGGAAACGTTACCAAATTAGTTTCTAAACATTTATCCAAAACAAAAGATATAAATATTGCTTTCACAACAAACCACAGTCTTGGTCAAATAAATAAACTCTATAAATTAGGAATTTATTTGAGTGCGGATTGTGTCCAAAAGTCTGTGTTGGACAAACAGGAAGATCTTTCTCTACTAGGCTCAATGAACATAAAAGAAGTTATACTAAGCAACAAAATAATTCTCATTATGCTAACCACTATATGTTAGAAAATCATATTTTCCGTGATAATTTTAAAATGTTACATAATGAAAATAAATCTAAAGAATTAATTCTTTTCGAAAGCCTAGAAATTAATAAAAGGAAAAGATTGGTTATTTTGCTAAATGACCAGTTAGACTTGGTTCACCGTTATTAAACTTATATTGCCCTCCTAGACGTTGAAAAAATGGATTTCCCCACTATCATCTTTTGTAGTATTATTAGCTCCATGGATAGTTTAGGTTGTAATTACTTTTCTTACTGTTAGTTTAACATAGTTTGCATTTGAAAAAGGCACTGTGTGTCAAAACACTTGTTAGAGATACAATTTTAGATATTAATCTTTGCATATTTATTTAAAATAAGTTTCCATCAAGTATTGGTTATCTCAATAAAATTTAGGATTTAGGATATATATATATATATATATATATATATATATATATATATATATATATATATATATATATATATATATATATATATATATATATATATATATCTATATATATATCTATATCTATATATATATATATATATATATATATATATATATATATATATATATATATATATATATATATATATATATATATATATATATATATATATACTTCATATTACACAAATATTTGTATCTGCTCTTGTATTAAAATTTGAGCACACCTGACATACAATACCACTAATTTACATAAGTAAATTACGTTTGAATCAGAATTCGAAACCAAGCCGGCACTCAAGATTTTTTACTCAATAATTTTGGTTTTACATCATTGCAATTTGGGACAACGATGATGTAAATCATATTGTACGTCGATAACGTTCAACATGGGCTTGTTTACATACCAATACGACCTTGATTTATTTATACACATATATTTTATGAAACGAAAAAGGTTCATTTAACTCCAAACTAAATTAAATCAAATTACTGTTGTATGGATATTTACCGGTTAACGAATAGACTGGTTCTGGTTTTTATATAAAACGAGTGTTACGTAACCAAATTACCAATAGGTATATGCTTCATCAATAAATCGTTCAATGCGGATTGTGATTAACCCAGTTTGTAGTTGAAATGAAAATCGATGTGGTGACTTTTATGACTAATCCTTTTGATTTTTCGATCTGTTTTTAATGTCTGTTAGTGTGTATGCATATTGAGTAACCGAAAGGGATCGTCTCCATTCTGATTCGATATCATTTGAAAGCAAAAACGATAACAGTAACTTTCTCTTAATATCATGACATTTAATCCGTTTAACAGTATATTTGGAATTTATTGATTATTGATTAGTCGGTATGAACATATTGAATGATTTTTGACAATTAGTCATTGTTATAAAAGGATATTATTGGTATTGTTATTATATAAAACAAGAAAATCAAAATTTGTGTCCAAATTAATTTTACTGACGAATTAATAAATAGCAATATATGTTAATTCTGAATATATCTTAAACAACTCTTCCTTAGAATTTTCCCTAGCTTGTGTAAAGGTTTAAAAATGACTTGTTTCTCCGAGTCCCTGTGCGAGCTCCAGCGTGTACGACAAAGATTTTCTTCCAGCAATTTTGATCCTCCACTTTTTTGGCAGTACCTAACGTTTTGCATCATTTAAATCACTATCTACAGTTCGGAATTGCTGCTGAATTGAAAAATTGTATCCTTCTATCGAGAAACTATTTGTTTTGGACATATTTATAGTATTAACAGCCAAAAATTGACTCAATGTGTATTTGTATACATTATGCGAATATAGTTTAATTGTAAGTTGACTTTTCTTAACCCATTTAGAACATGTATATATATATATATATATATATATATATATATATATATATATATATATATATATATATATATATATATATATATATATATACCAGGCCAAGGTTATGGGAAGAATCCATAGCGTAGTTCCGACTGCTGCGAACATTTACCGTAAGATGGCGCGAGTCGCATTGAGATTGCGGCCCGCCATCAATATGGCATATTGACTTGGCCTGGCTTTAATCGTTTCTCTTCGGTCTCCTTTTGGCGTTAGACTTGAGTTCATCTGACGACGGCTGTTTGGCCAGAAACCGGTCCTGGAAGATACTTGTCTCGACGCGTTGGCGATGGCTGATTTGAAACTAGCAACTATATATATATATATATATATATATATATATATATATATATATATATATATATATATATATATATATATATATATATATATATATATATATTGTGCGTACTGTTTCACGGATGGAAAAACATGTATTAGGTTTTTTCTGAGAGCACATCCGGTTGTCGAATTGGTCCCTGTCGGGAGCTTGCAGACGTTTTACCAAAATCTCATTTGGCATTTTCGATACTTACGTCACGAGTTTCGTGACTTTCCTCAGAATCAACCAAACCGAAGAATTTTAGGCAGCATTTTGGCACACACTTTTTGCATGTTATAATGATTACGTAAAATTTGCCGTACGCAATCTTTGCCAATTCCTACAGTTTCAATAATTGAACGAATACTTAAGTCAGATCGAACCAGATTAGCGATATTATATCGAAACAGATATTTTTTTGATATTGTCATCCGTTTTTGACGTAGACCCGGGCGTGGATCATCTTCAACGTCTTCTCGGCCATCTTAAAAACGCTTAAAACACTCAAAAACACGTACACGCGATGAACATTCATTTCCATAGACTTCTTTCAATAAATTATAAGTTTCAGTAGTGGTTTGTCCAAGTTTCCAAGTGAAATTTCACAACAATTCGTTGCTCTATTGTTACATTTAATATTTTTCCGGCGAAACAAAAAAAAACAACTCTAATACGAATGAAGGCTTCACGCTAAACAGCTGTTGGTCGCTGGCGTTTGGCGCATGCGTACTTCTTCTGTAGCAGCGTCAATCCCATTATTTAATAGCCACACCTGGTATATATACATTTCATAGTAAAATTGTAGCTGTTCCATATATAAGGAACTCTTCAAATCCTTTTAGTGTGATGAATCGGTCCACATTTCTTTTTGTTACCCTTCTCATAATTGTTGCTGAATTTTCGCCTTTTCAAATATTTTCCTCCATCTCTTCCTATCTACGATCTGGTTTCACCATCCTTCTGCATTTAGTTTTTTTTTCTTCTACCTGATGTGTCCATCTGACCTTGGATATCCCTCTCGGTCTGTCCTGTGTTGGTGTCCATGTTGTTATCGCTCTTATTGGCGTATCCCTGTCCCTTCTCATTACGTGTCAGTACCATCTTATTATTTGTGATTAAATTGTTCTCACTGTGTTTTCCCCTTCTAACAACTTGTCGATTTCAAAGTTAATCAGGGTTCTGTACTCAGTATTTTTCCACTTTCTTTGTTACCATTATTGTTCTCATTATTTTGCGTTCCAAAATATTTATATCTTCTTGTTTTGCTGCAAGAGTTATAGTCTCTGCGGCATATGTTACTTGGTCTTATTATTTTTTTGTATAATTTATTCCTTGTGCTTAATCTCTTATCTTTTAGTAATTTCTCGGAGTCAATTATTTCTATTACGCGTTTTAGCTATGTCTGCCTTCGAGCAATTATTGCAACATCATCCGCATATGCCAGTATTTGTGCTAGATATTTAGTTAATGTTCCTATATTTTCAATTTTCTGTATTACGTTACAATGCTATTATGAGTAATAGTGCTGATAATGCATCTCCAGTCTAACATCTTCTGTCTAACTCCTTTTTTGATTTTTATGCGGTTTTTCATTTCTTGTTCTGTACATATTTTTTTGCTTCAGATTCATTCATTGTCATACCTATTAATCTTCTCATCTTTCTGGAAACTTCGATGTTTTTTAAGTGTTTCATGAGTTGTTCTCTGGTATTATCGAACCAGAAAACATCCCCGAAAACTATATATATATATATTACCATATTTTGTTCATAGATATTTATTTATAATTTTACAGTTTTTCTGTATAGCATGATGGTTTTATCTAATCGACTAAAGGTTAACACTCTGTTAACTCTATGCTGCTTTAATGCAAAAGTTAAATGTTGCCTTTCCTCCAAAGACCCTCTGACCCTTCTACATTACTGTTTATCAATCATTCTGGAAATAGCAATACATGTAGCTGCAACAAAAGCATCACGCATTTGGTGGATATTTCTATATCGATTTCGCATAGTAAAAAAACTAAGGATGCCTTTCGTCACGTCTTTGAATACTTTTAGAATGACCTAAACCCCGAAATCGTGCATCGCTCTGATTCTCAAACTATCTTTTCCATGTCTTCATTATTATAGAAGCAGGAATGTCTAATTCTCTGGCTATTTCACGTAAATTTAATCTTGTTTCTTCTATATCTATAACTCTTTTTTTTCTTTTCAAATTCGTATAATTGCCTCAAAAAACGTGGTGCACACATTTCAAATTTTAGCACTTTTAACAAAATAAGAAGAGTGCTTAGCTTAGTGGTATGCAAAAAATATCTTACAACATAATAAATACAAAAAAAATTAAATAGTTTACTTTACCACACCATTTTCTTTGCCATTTTTTGCAATCGCATACTCAAACAAAGAAACTTTCAGTTTTCATCAGTTTTTTTATTCAAAATATGTTTATATCAGATTCTGGAAAAATCATAGAGATTTTCCATTAGTTGCTTGTATACAAAAATCTGTATTGGATTAATAGTGTTTATTTATATATTATTAATTCCCGTGGAATTTGAAATGTTTATGTTCAGACTGGCTTTGACTTACTTTCACTTAGTTAAGTTGGTTTAAATTGAAAATGTCGGACAACAAAAAAAACTGTTCCAGTAAAAAAACATTTGTGCCATTTACTGAACGGGTTCTGTTGATGAGACTACGGTGGAAAAGTGGTTTGGTCGGTTCAGGGGTGGATATTCTAATCTGGAAAACTGGAATTGTTCTGGCCGTCCATCAAGCGCTGATATCAAGGAAATAAAGGCTATAAGATCCCGCATCACAATCCGTGAGTCAGCAGATAGGTTAAACATTGTCAAATCGACCATTTTTGGCCATCTGAAAAAAAATGGATACATTTATATACTATAATGTGAGTCTCCCACGAACTTAGTGGGCGAAATCTGCTGGACCAAATCTCATCGTGCGATCTTTTTCTGAAAAAAAATATGACGCTTAATTTTTGAAGCGGATGATAACTGATGATGAAAAGTGGATTATGTACAATGAACAATGTTCAGCAAAAAAAATCATTCAGGTTGTCAGACAGACGTTTTCAGTATGGCGAAAAACGACCTTCGTCTGAAGAAAAATATGTTTTGCATTTGGTGGGATTGGAAGGGACCATACACTGTTAGCTCCTTTCGCGCAACCAGATCATCAACAGCGAGCTCTATTGTTCACAATTAGATTGGCTGAAACCAGCAATTTAAGAAAAACGTCCAGAATTAGAAAACAGGAAAGGCGTCGTGGTCTATCATGACAATGCACGACCACGCGTTTCAATCAGTACCAAGCAAAAATTGTTAAGGTTAAATTAGGATTCACTTGACTCACTGGACATTGCACCCTCGCTCTAGTATCTATTCCTCTCCTTCCAAAATTGTTTAAATTGGAAATATTTTAAAAAGAAGAGGTAAAAACAACCTGTTGACATTGTTTGGCGATAGAGATGCTAATTCTTGGTAAAAAAAGCATTATGGGCTAACCACTACGTTGGCAAAAAGTTGTAAATAATAATGGTAATTCAATAACAGACTAAATAAATATCTGCGTTTCTCCTTCTCCTAAGAAAATATCTACGAACCCGGACTTCCCGGACAATCCGATAGTTTAAATGTTCACATAAGTATACCTTATGTGAACATATTTAGGGTTTGATTCAAATAAGTGCTTAATATCATATTTTATACATTATATAAATATACAAATTGTATAATTGTTCAAATTTCAAAAATATTCTTAAAATAACGGGTGTTTCAGAATGTTTTTCGTTTTTTGTTTTGATTGTTACGCGTCAAACACTGATAGCGGGGGAGGGTGGTGTCAAACGCTTGACAGGCTTTTTAAGTTTAGTAGCGATGGATCGTTTCACGGGACTACAGCGCGCATTTTGGATGCGAGCGTTTTATAAATACAACGGTTCCTACACTATTGCTCGACGTCTGTACAGGACACATTCTAATTTACCGGCCATGAGAAATATGCCAAGTACGAATTTAATCAAGCATTGGGTACGCAAGTTTGAAGAGACTGAAAACTCAATGTTGAATAAATCACTGGGCGCAAAAGGACATCAAGAACGAGCAGGAATGTTGACCGCGTTCGTCAGTCTGTTAGAGACGATCCACGACAATCTTTACGACTCCGCGCAGCTTCTCTACATTTACACAGATCCATTATTCATCGCATTATTCACAAAGATTTACATTTCCACCCCTACAAATTTTTTATTGTGCAAGAGATGAAGCCCGATGATCCGAAATCGAATTCTGCAGGACAATGAAAAATCGTTTTAGGACCTTCAATAATATATGGTTTTCTGATGAATCGAATTTCCACATCAAAGGTCACGTGAATAAACAAAATATGGACTCCCGATAATCCGCTGAAACTGCACCAGAAACAATTAAACTCGCCTAAGGTTCTCGTTTGGGCTGCCATATCAAGCGAAGTAATTATCGGCCCCTACTTTTTTGAGGATAAGGTGGTCGAGGTCAGACTCTTAATTCCGATCGTTATTTCCATATGATCCGG
The DNA here is from genome assembly GCA_031761425.1 of Cosmopolites sordidus. NCBI lineage: Eukaryota > Metazoa > Arthropoda > Insecta > Coleoptera > Curculionidae > Cosmopolites > Cosmopolites sordidus. The sequence goes on from JARFXV010000536.1 coordinate 1,419,276, forward strand.
ACTTTTTTGACTCCAGAAATGCAAAACTCGATTAACCGAGGAGACATCAACTGTCCAGATTTAACACCCTACTTAATGATGTCACTGACGGTTCGGATTTTTACTTGAAAGATGTCCTTAAATGTTAATAATGTCCTAATCATACATATTTTAAGAGGTATTGCTGCACTATTTGAAGCAAGTTTAAATGCACAAAGTTAATTCACGTAAAAACTAACATATCAAGAATAAAATCAGTACTAAAATCCAATGAGTGTTTATAGTTGTAAATATGTTTTATGAAACGTAACTTATTTATAATCCCTTATTAATAAATAAATAAAATGTAATTTTGTATAATTTGTAAGGTTTTTATGAATATTACCATCATAAATATTTTGAAATCTATATAATGAACACAGGATAACCTATTCATCAAATATATCCCTAACACTATCAACAATGATAATTTCGGCATAAGTGATGTAGATAATGCACTATGCATAATTTTCTCTCTATGCATTTAAAGTATGAGATAGATCAGAAAATAGGGAAGGAAATAAGGAAAATGGACATCAACGGCTTTTTGTTGATGATTTGATATCGACACTGGGAACAAATGAGAAAGTAATTACTAAAATATAGGCATAGGCCGAATACTTACCGATTATATATAAGCTAAAATACAGGTAAATAACTAACTAACATAGTATGATGAAATATCGCCATCTGTACATATGTCATAGAAAAAAAAGTGGAATAAGTTTTTAAGTATTATGAAATAATTAGTAATAAAATTTGATTATATCTTGTATAACCAGATTATCGAATTATTTCCGTTAAAAAAAAATGTATACCATGTGATAAATTTTCGACTTAATTATCGCTATTCTGGTTCAATATCATTTGAATAAAAAATCGTAACAGATTTATAATACCACGGCATTTAATACATTGGAAATTTTCAACTTTGGCAAAAATTATCTTATTGAATACATTCTTGAGTGTTAAATTACAAATGTTTCTATTACGAAAAAAAAAGTGTAATTTGTGACCTTTTTTTAATAACACAACCGATGAATACAATTTGGTATCAATGTAATCTATTTCAAATTAATCTTTGTTTCTCCAACTCTCATAGTATTTAAGGTTCAAATGAGTGTAATTTTGTTCTTTGTTTGTAATAATATTGTCAGAAACAATGTTTTACAGACTATATAACATTCAGGTAAACAAGAGATGGATTCTGTAAAACTTCACCCCTGAAAGCAAGGAGCGCATATACCCCTCGGCAATGTGTTTCAAAGTGCGATGCATTATGAATTACTAAATCGTAAATGGCCAGAGAGTTACTGTGATGCTCTATCAACAACTTATCCGGTTGGGTAATATACTTGACGGCTTTCGACATGTTATATTGAAAACTGAAACAGGCAAGTGATCATACTAGGGTGTAACAAAAGTATTTTCGTTTTTGAGGTACTTCGATGAGTCTGCTCTTAAAATGTCGGCTTCAATAGACCGTGGACAACCCGATCTTCCCTTATCTTCTAGACTCACGTCTCCCTCCCGGAAGTCTTTAAACGAAAACTGAGCAGTATGGATTGATACTTTTATTCGTCCTCATTTCGCAAATCTCACGAGCGGTATCAGTCGCTTTGAAACTTTTTTTAAAATACAATCTTAAAATTGCTCTAATTGCACGACTTATTTCACTGATTTTAACTATTTTGTTGAAACCCGACTGAATATTTCGCAGAGCATCACTTTAATACTGAAGAAAAAATGTTTGTTTGTCGGATTACACCTCTAGGGCGTAAAGTGCAATCCTTGATTTATAAACAAAGGAAAAATGCAAATACTTTTGTTACACTCTAGTATGTGGATATCGGCATTAAAGACGTGGTTTGTGAAGTGGACTAGGGAAATCGCAATCACGCAGCTTGTTCACCAAGTTACTTGAGTTGTACTGGTAAACTTTGATGACGCAGAAGAAGAAGAAAATGAACTACATAATATAAAACACATTACTGGATAATCCTACATTAGGCAGCGTATGAGTAACTTCCAAAATCAAGCGGATCAGCCAATTCTAAGATCAGCAGTGTGTAAGCTGTAGAATATATTGTCAGATCGATTGTAAAATAAGAAAATTTGTAAAACGCAATGCAATTACAATTTGCAAAATACATGTCATGAACGCTATTTGAAAATGCTAAATTGGAGAGGTTATCCAATGCATATAACAGAAACGAATATTCTCAAGAAAGTTTTTGAATGTGCGTTAAGGTAGTCCTCGGTTTTTTTACAAGCTCTACAACACGATTTAATATTATGAGCCATTAATGTAAAACGAACGGACTAACGTACTAATATTTTATAATTTTAAAGTTACATTTACTGAAAAACTACAATCTACTACTTCTGGATAGATTAAATAATTTCCTTGGGGCTAAAACTTAGATCTAAAATGTTGGCTAAATCTTGGAATGTGGTTCATATTTACAAAATAACAATGATCGACGTTTTTTAAACCAAACACAAAAAATGACAGATCTGAAAACAAGACACATTTGTATCAATGATATATGCAATGTAAGCATAAATAATGCATTTGCACAGAAATGTATGCATGGAAATGTATGCATAGAAATGTATGCATAGAAATGCATGAATAGAAATGCATGTATAGAAATATGTCTAAAAATGCATGCATAGAAATGCATGCACAAAAATATGAATAGAAATATATACATAGAAGTGAATAGATTATACTGATGCTATACATGTTGTTATAAAAATATGCAATTTTAGTTTAAAGAATTGAGCAACTTAAGTCAATTTAATACTGAAATCATGTTGTTCCATTTTTGTTCAAGTGTGGCTTTACTTTTTTAAAATGTAATTCGAGTTAATTTCGTTCGTTTTCGAATTCGTTTTAATTCGAAAGTTAAATAATTGTTATTTATGTTATGAAAATAACATCACTCAGATGTTGAGGAATCGTGGGCTATTATCTATCACGTTGACAACTTCTTTTCCAAAAGAGTACAGATTACTGACACCTCCGAACAGCAAATCAGGCGGAACATTGACTTATTTAGAATATATTGTCATATTGACATATAAGTCGTTAATTTCTCTTGAACTTTCTTTACCATATATGAAAATTTAGATGTTTGTTTGGGTGGTCTATTACTTGGTAATAGTATAAAATGTATTATTTTGTTTTCTGTCATTATTTATTAACTATTAGAATGACTGCAGTTTCGTATTACTATTATATTTCGAAACACAGCGAGAAAAAACAAAGCAACTCATTTGACATGTTACGGCAATTTTGTTTATTTTTATAAATGCTTAAATGAATATGCACCTCATCGCTACAGACAAAAGATAATTTTTACAGAATAGCCATTTTCTTAATAAAATTGAACAAATATGCATCGTCCGACTTTGTTCGGTAGCGTACGATGCCATTTTTATAAATAGCCATTATTAAGTGTTACATATATTAAGTGGCAAAAACAGTTATTAAATATGTATCGAATCAGCTTGAATAAGAAACTTGTAAATTTATTAATATAATTTTCTAACCTGAACTGTACAATATCAATTTTACATAAATATTCCAATTAAAAAAAAATGAAAAAAGAAATGTTTCAAGCATCTAATTCTGAACACCACTGATTTGCTTCAAAATAAATATTCCAAATTACCATTTAATTAAACTGTTGTGTCAAATGTTTGGTCCATGCGTAGTCAACTTCCAATTATTTTTTAAGCGTTAATGGAAGATAAAATATGCACTGTTTAAGTTTTTGGTCATTAACAATAAAAATTATAACAAAATCTTGTTCTCTTTAATACCTAAGTTTATGCCGTAAATTTCGAGCAGAATGGAGAGATCTTTAGGTTCATCCATAAGTTCTTGTGTTCTTTCTATTAAAATTTAGAACTAAACATACGTTTTTAGCCAACTAAAAAATCTATTTTCGAAATAAACACAAGTTACGTGTGTTAGTAGTTGTACTTTTTATCTTACTTTGTTGTCCTGCTTACTTGTCCTGCTTCGGAAAACCCCGATTATTGTTGAGCAAAATTTATCGAGTTGCACTCAATAAAAACCGATGGCTTAATTATTTAGAACTAAAGAACAGTAGATTACGTTCTCAATATTCGATAGGTTTCTCCGTTTGACCGGAGTAACAACTATATCTATTTTTACGACAAGTTCGTGCGTATGAAATGTTCCTTTTCAGGTTTAAAAGTAGCTATCAACAAACAACAAATAACCACCAACTCTGACATTGAAATTTCTCATTATTTCTTTCCGTTTTTGATGAACTGGTACTTTCTCTATTTCCATCTGTACATCGTCGAAGAATTCTTGTGTAGTTTGTAAAGGTATGCTCGAATATAGAGTATACGAGTTGTGTAAATATAGTAATGAGAGTAGTGTAGTAGCGTTCGATCTGGCAACACTGATGGTTGCCCCTTTGGAGGGACAATCGGATTTTTTAAGGCGTTCTAAAAATTAGTGGCAACAATTCCGAGCACCGGTATCAAGTTTTCTTTCAAACTTAGGCATAGTGCGTAGGAATGTTCACAGAATTCGGGATCTTGTGCATTCTAATCGTCGGTTGGCGATTAAAAGAATTTACTGGTGACGAGTTTTGGATTTTTGAATAGTCGGGAATGAAAGGCCAAAGCCACGAATGGCACCCTCCAACCTCACCATTGTCAAAAAAAACCCAGAGTCGGTAAAAAAGTACGTCGCACTGTGAGATAAAACTTGATAGCGCACCGCTGTTCGAAATTATGGTCACTCACTTTCAGAACACATTAGAAAAATCCGGTTCACAAAAAGAATTGCTACAGAGGAACGCTACGCCACTAGTCTCATTATTTTATTTATATACTGGGTATACTGTTATTATATAATAATTTGTTTTTTCACTGTAAATGAAGTTGTTGGGAATCTGTCACTGATGTTGTTGGGAATCTGTCACTCTGGATCTGTTATATTACTCCTGAAGTAGCTCTTTCGCTTTCATCTGTAAAGGTGTAAATGAGAATATAATCTTAAAGTTTAGTTAACTTCTTCCTTTTTTTTTGTTTTTGATATGGTGCACATGTCAATAATGTGTTAGCTCCTTTCAGTTAATATTTCCTGGCCTTCATGTTTAATGATTTCAAGTTACAACATGGCAATTCTAATTGATTCTTTTCTTAATTTTTTTCCACTATAATTAAGATAATTATTCTCATTATAATTAAAATTATTATTATAATTATTACTATTACAAATACCGATTATATCTTTTTATTATATCTTTTTATCTACAACTTTTACACCCTGTGTTCATAAAAACCAATATATGTGTTCATATCGTTAATAAATAAATTTTTAATACTTACGTTGTATATATATATATATATATATATATATATATATATATATATATATATATATATATATATATATATATATATATATACATACGTTAATAATACTTTTTATTCACCCAACGTGCAAGAAGTCCTATTTAAAACCCTTCTTTTTGTTCTCCTCTACACGCTTTGCGCCCAGAATTGTACATAGATCTTCCTTAGTTCCCTACCATGACACCATTCAACTGGTCTTCCTTTCAATCTTCTACCCTTCCACGGTATCCATATCATTACTCTTTCGTTATTATTAGTATTATTACCTATTATCCTTTATTCGGGGGACACAGAATCGTACTTTCCGCAATTATGTTGAACCCGTATATGGTATTTAGAGATAATTTCTATATGAGTCCACATATATATGTACAGCTCTAGAGACCTTTGGCTTGGTTAACAATCTTCCGCCAAACCGCTCTATTCCTTACCCTTCTTTCCCATTGTGTCACATCCATTCTGGCCAAATCCTCCTCCACCCCCTGTAGCCGCTTTCTCATCGGTCTTCTCCTCTTCATTCTTCCCTTGCCTCTCCCCCTGCTCACAACCTGTTTTGTTAGATACCAGCGTATATTCTTCTTGATACCACCGCAACTTTGCAACTATGCAGAACCCGTATTCTTTCCGCAACTATGCAGAACTCTACTATAGAGATATATATTTTCTTTAAGATTTTCGCTAGGTTTCGTAAAGAATGCTGATTATCCATTAAAAGCTAGAAGTAGTTCACGTATATATTTAATTTAAAGCATATAAATAGTATTACTTTTTATTAACTTTTTTGTTCTAGTTTATGTCATTTCACATTTTTGACGCACTAGTTTCAAATTTAGTTAGTTGTAGTGATAGTTCTAACTTTAGTTTTGCTAGACTTGTTTCCTAACTTTTCATACTATTTTTGTATTTTTCGTTCATTTGTTACCATCATTTGTAGCAGATTACAAAATTCTATTTCGAATTAACCTGTTTTTACGTGTAACTAACTGCACGTGCAACTTCTCTTCACTTCACCTTTCCATACGAACAAAATTATCGGAACTGCCCCTGTTTTATTTTTCCAGGAGTCCTCCTTTATATAGGGTGATTTTTTGAATGCGTCCAAATTTTAAATTCAAATAAAACAGAGCCAAATTAGATGCGTTGAAACTATTTATTTTATGTGAAATTACATTCTACGGCATTAATGTTTAAAACAATTTCGGAAAAATGTCCGCCCCATTTACTTTAATTTCTGACCACTTTTTCAAGCAATTGGGGTCGTATGTCCGCAATTGTCCGAGTTATGTTGGCTTCCAAGGCGTTAATAGTTGCTAGTTTATCGGCGTAGACCAAAGATTTAACATATACCAAACAAAATAATCTAAAGGCGTTAAACACATCACTTTGGTGGCCAATTAACAGGTTAGTTCCTAGAAATAATTTTCTCGTCTAATTGTTTCCTCAATAAATCAGTTGTTGGGTTGGTTGTATGATATGTGGAACCATCCTGTTGGACCTATATCTACTCCAGATTAATACCATTTAAATTCGAAATTAAATAATCGACGATTTTTAACAAGTAAAATAAGTAGCAAAATAGAGCAATTTTAGGACTGAATTTTTAAAAAAACGTCAAAACACTCACGTCGTTCGTGAGATTTGCAAAGTAGAGGGTAAAGGTGCCATATCAATCCGTACTACTCAGCTCTGGTTCAAAAAGTTCCGGGAGGAAGACATGAGTCTTGAAGCCAGGGGAAGTCAGGTCGTCCACGGTCTATCGATGTCGATGTTTTAAGAGCAGCTGTGACTCAAAATCTTAGAACAAGCACTAGGAAACGTTCAGGGGAATTAGGGGTATGCCACACCATCATTAACTAACATTTGTGGGGCATAGTAAAGATGTTAAAGAGCTATAGAAGCATCCCTCATTAACTGACATAGCAGGCAACGCATCGAGTTGAACTTTATAAAACTGTCCTCAAAAATCCTACAGATTTTCCATTGATCAAACGGATTATTGCCTACGATGATAAATAATTTTATTTCAACAATCCTAGTGATGTAGAGCAATGGATTATGCCGGGGCAACAAGCTCTTCCAGTACCATAGCGAGAAAAATTTGTCAAAAATGTCGTGCTGTACGTTTGGTGGAATTTTGAAGGAATAATTCACTTTGAGTTAGTTCCTGATAGTAGGGCAATATAATACTCAGCTCAACTTAGGAGAGTACAGGCTGTTCTGAGAGAAAAATATCCGGCTTTGGTCAACCGTAAAAAAGTACTCCTGCAGCAAGATAACGCAACACACAGGCTTCATATCTGACTAGCTAAAAAATTAACGAATTAGACTTTGAATTTCTCCCTCACCCGTCATACAGCCCGGACCTCGCTTCATCTAATATATATTTCGAACGGTCTACATTTTAAGGACTAACCTCCAAGTATACCTTTTTCAGCAGTTAATAACAGTTAATAACTAAGTACCTCAAAAATGTAAATACTTTTGTTACAGCACTTTATATATTTTATATTTTTTAAAGTGAAAATTTTAATCCTATCCAGTTGTGAATGTTTTCACACTACACCTAATATGTACCAGTTATATCGATATAACGCTCGATTTCCTTTTAAATATATATTATATATAAACCATTAATATATTTGCTAAAGTTTTGAAATCCAAAATAAACATTTAACTTTTTACATAATCATCTCAGTTTAATTTTAATATTTAGTTGAAACAATCTTTAAAAATTAGGTAGAATATTACTGTTCTCTGAGTTTGTAAATAGGTTTGTTTTATGTGACTGTACTTTACAGGAATGTCACCTAATTTCACCTCCATCATCCAACATTGCAACATGTGGAGAAACTTTGATGACATTCAAGATTCCTGGGCCAGTGTTGAAAGTATTATTGACTACTATGGAAATAACCAAGATGTGATTGTTCCTAATGCTGGACCAGGCCATTGGAATGATCCAGATATGGTAAGTTAAATATAATTATTATTTAAACAAATCAATAATAATTAGGATTCCAGTCGGAAAGTATCGGTAGATTTACTTCTGTTCGCTTCATTCTTTGTTCGCTATTTGATTTGGTAATAACTTTAATGAATATTATTCTACAAGCTTCCAACATTCAACATCGAGTACTTTAAAGGAATCAGAATATATTTTAATAAATAATATTCTAGTTTGCGTCGGATTGAAATAATCCCGATATTTTTTATTTGGGTTGTATATCTAACTTGTCAATTATGCATTTAATATCTAAAGTAGTTCAAGTCACATCCAACTTTCCTTTATATTTATTTCATATTTCTTACAAAAACAGTTTTATTTTTCATGAAATATTAATTTTATTAAAATTTATTCTCTAACGAGATGTCAAGCCTGATAGTAATTTCTGCACGACTGACAATAAAAAAGGTAACGTTTAGTATTTTTCTTTTTATTGGTACTTTCTCCATGTTAAACCTATAAAATAAGGAGTGTCACCTGCTATAGCGTTAAAGAGTAGATGATAAACTATGTATTCAGCAGCCAGGCAAAATGTCTATGTGATAAACGATAAAAACGTATAAGTTCATTGCCACATTAGATAACAAATTAAATAAACAAGTATGGCCATTAACAGAAGTAATAAACATTAAACAAAGTATCATAAAAATACCATTGTACCTAGAAATTATTATGGTTAATTTGTATTACCATAGAATGCCATATATCGGATGGCTCAGGAAAAAAGGTAAATAATTAAGTATGTTATAGATGAGAGGTAAAACAGCTGAAACGAACCAATAATCATTGCTTACTCGTGGTTACTAGTTAAAACTCACTAACGTGGGATTGAGAATAATTATATATTGTTTTGTCCGAAAAATATATAGGATTTTTTTTAAGAGGAAGAGAAACTAAATATAATTTAGCCTACTATGTACCATTATTATTTTTACTTACAACTTTTTGTCAACATAGTAGTAGGTGCTTAATGTCTTGTTGCCAAAAATTAGCATCTTTATTGCCAAAAAATGTCAACAGGTTGTTTTTCACCTCTTCTTCCGTTTTAAACGATTTATCATTTAAACAATTTTAGAGAAAGCGGAATTGATAGTAATCTGAGGGTGCGATGTTCGGTGAGTAAGGTAAATGGGGCAAAACATCCTAATTGAATCTCAACAATTTTTCCAGGATCATTGACATGATGGAACATGACGCGCTGACTCAGTTCGTGACGGACATATCCATTTTTTTCAGATGATCAAAAATGGTCAATTTACGCGTTTATACTTACATTTTCTGCTATCTTACGGACCGCGATGGGTGGATATTCGACTAGTATGGACTTTATTTCCTCGACATCAGTGCTTGAAAGACGGACAGAACAATGGCGGTCTTCCAGGTCAAACTTTCCGCCCCTCACTTTTGCACCGTGGTCTCCCCAACAGAACCGTTTCCTTAAAGGCATACATTTTATTTTGGCTTGGATAGCGTTCTTGTCCTTTTGAAATAAAAAAAACCTAATGTGACTTGAATGCAAGTTATCGACCGATATATTCAATTTAAATCAACTTGACTAACCGAAGGTAAATCAAAGCGAATCTCAAGGTATATATTGTATATACCACAGAAATCAATAATATGTAAATAAGCACTACTAATACAACACAGATTTTATTAGGAACTTTCGGGACAACCCAATACTAGGCTATTGAAAACTAAAATTTAGCAACTGAAGTACTGACTATTAACATTATTTTTAACATAAATTAATTTTTAAATGCCTTTGATTAATTTCTCTAAAATACCACACATTTTCACTTACGTCGAATACGTTGATATTAAAATTTTTGCTCTTTACAATGTCAAAAGAATATCGAAGATGATTTCCTAATCGAGTAGTATTAAGCTGGGTCCACACCAATAAAAATTTGCTTGTGTGTTGAATTTACTGTGCGGAGAAAATCTTTACGATGCAAAATTACCACACACAGGCAATAAATATTTGTATTGTGTGAGAAAAAAAAACCAATAACCGCCATCAAGCGTGAAAAATAAAGTTGTTCATATTTTTCAGTGTTTATACTTATATTCTTATTTTCTGTAGTTCATACTTTTCTATTTTGGTACAAATGCTTCATCCAATAACGCCTTTTCTTGCTATTTTTTCCCCTTTTTTTTTGATAAAATTATTCATTATTATGAATACAGCCCACATCTTCAATATAATATGCTCGGGCATGCTTTGCCTAAAATTAGTTACTCAATAAATATAAATTTCAATATAGCCACGTCACGTAACTATCTTTTTGAAACTAAAATATTAATTTCACTTCAACAACACGTCCACACACAAATCCTGTACGCCGCAAATTCCTTTGACGTTCGCGAGAAAGCCGAAAACAGATGGTGACCTTGAGTGTTAAAGCGTCTACATTTCCACCGAGGCACACCACATACAACACTTACAGCCCGCACAACGCAAATTTGTTTTGGTGTGGACGCAGCTTTAGATTTCAGATAATTTCGGCGAACATTCATCAGACTATATGAAACTAGTGTGTTATAACTGCGTTTAACCAACTGAAAATTGTCTTCTATTTCACTAAAAATTTGATGAACTGTACATCCAGAATACTAGCATGATCAAAAAGTAAGATAACGTTTTAAATGAAACAAAAAGTATTTATTTATTCATCCAAATTTATGTTGTTTCCTTCAAAGTAATCCCTTCTCATTACAATATACTTATACCAACGTTTTTCCCCATCTTCGAAACAGTTTTTATACTAGACTTCTTTTCTTTCCTTCAAAACGTCCAGCAAAGTGTCTTGAATGGCTCCTATAAACTCAAAACGGCATCCACGAAGTGGTTGCTTTAATCGAGAGGATAGGAAAAAGTCCTACGATGCCATATTTGGTAAATATGGTCCGTGTGGAATGGTATTTTTTTGATTATAAGCGAAGGATTGACGAATAATTATTACGGTATGCGATGAAGTGTTATCGTGACGTAAAAACCATTAATTCTTGTTCCACAATTCTGAGCATTTTTTTTCAAATTGACTCACTCCATAATGATGCATAACACTCCATGCATAAACTCCATGATGCATTAAATGATGCATGATCCATGATCCATTAAATAATATTCATTGTTAACTGTTTGACCAGTTGGAAATAACTATTTGTGGACGTACCACCATGTCTCATCACGAGTAATTATACATTTCAGAATCATTCAAAGAAAGCATCTCTTTAGCAAGTTCAGTACGATGATGCTTTTCAAAAAAATTTAGTGTTTTCAAAACAAGATGGAAGGATACACGAGATACACGAGAAGCCCAAATTGTTATTCACAATTGGTTGAATTGATCTAAATGATATTCCAGAAATATCTGCAATGTCTCTAATACTTCATCGGCAATTGCTCAATACAAGATCCTGGATTTTGATAATGTTTTCTTCTTTGGTTGCCGTGAAAGGTCCCTGAAAGGTAATCTTCAACTACTTCCCTACCATCACTAAAGCCTTTCTATCACTTGTAAACATTTTTTTGACATCGCTTGATCGTCGTAACCCTTTATTAACATTTTAAATACATCTGTATAAGAAATTTCGTTTTTTAGACAAAATTTAATGCAAATTCTTTACTGAAAAAATCTATCAACTAAATAAATTACCGACAAAAATGATTAACAATTGGAGTTTTGAAAAAACAATTGTCATAAATGGAAAGATCTTATTTAAGTTTTATAACAAAACTGTTTTTATTTTTATTTTTTTCCTTATCATTAAAAAGTTATATCAAATTGAAAATAATTTTTTAAACCTAGTACCGTTGACACGCCGACAGTTCCCGAAAAACCCCGAGCGCGTGTGATGTCACAATATTTATTTCCCCTCGACATTACAGACAGCTGATACGAGTGTTTTAATTTTTAATCAAGTTATTCTTGTTATTATCATCAGTGTATTGATAAATTTATTGAAAATGTAAAATCTAATTAATTATCGTACTTGTTTCGTACTATTTTGTACGAATACAACAAAAACAACTCTCGAAAACAAATTTTTAAATGTGCCACAAGATGTTAAATGTCGGAATCAATGAATCCAAGCAACACGACGTATTAATCACAAAACATCAAATTTTTACGACCACCTGTCATCAAATATAAAGGGTCTACCATTAGGGATGATGGAACTTTGACAACTCAGGGCGACCATATGTTGTTTACCGATATGTATTGTCAGTTGTTTTTCGAAAGGTTTGCAATTAAATCATGGATTGTTTCACGTTAGAAGAACGTTTGGAAATTGTCCAATTTTATTGCCCAATTTCGCGGTACCCTCGTGCTATTCAACGAGAAATTCAGACCCATCGTTGTATTCGGCGTGGTGGTACTTCTGAATAGGCTATTTATAGTGTTATTAGAAACTTTGAAAGTGAGTTTACTCCGAACGATAATGTGGTACAACAACAAAATAGCCATAAGTGTTAATTATATTGCCGCCGTTCAAGCAGTTGCTCACCTCTCGCAAGAGTTAGGCCTCTCGCCAATGACAACCTGGCGATTAAGATGGTTCTGGATGGACCATCTTATTCGTCGTGAATTTGTCGATTGGGCCCTCGAAATGATGGAAACCGAAGCTGGCTGATTGGCTTCGTTAATAAACAAAATTGTCGGTATTGCGAATCTACGTGAATCTACGAATCACACGTGATACATGAGAGTCCTTTGCATCCGCAAAAGATCGCAGTTTGGTATGAATTTTGGCATGGAGGAGTCATCGGTCCTTATTTCTTTAAAAACCAGGAAGAAGCCACCGTTACCATCAATACCGAGCCCTACAAGGCAACGCTGGAAGATTTTTTTCCCGGAATTTGAGGGAATCGATGAAATGGCCCCATCGCTTGGCTGCAGAGATCATGCGATTTAACTCCTTTAGAATATTTTCTCTGGGGACATGAAAACAGGTTCATAGCGATAAACCCGCGACTATTGTTGACATGGAAACTAATATTCGTCAAGCCATAGTAGCCATATAGCCCGAAATGTGCGCCATGGTCATAGAAAATTGGCACATGTGGATCCATGTTTGCATTAATATTTTTAAAAAAAACTTAAATTGATGGAACCCCACCTCGAACTTCAGCTGAATTGAATCGAATGTCTTTTTTGAGAAAATATGTGACCATAAAAATATCCAAAGCAGATATATTATCAGAATTGGACAGTATGAACCCTTTATCACACATTACCGAATTAAATTAGTAACCAATAATATTTGTTTGCACTAAATTTTGACAGTATATGCACAGGTAAAAGCTATTAACAGTACATACGTGAAAACACTTTAACATAATGACGTCACAAACATGGCAGCCAATCATGGTGCCTTCATAGTCACGTGATTTTATTTTAAATTTTATAAATTTTAATTAATTTATAATTGCAAACAATTTTTTAAAAGTTTTTGTCATTATCAATTGTTGTAATTCACATAGGTTTAAATTTTGTTTAAAACACCCTGTATTTTACAGTATAATCTTTTAGAAAATTAAATACTTCCTTTTCTACGGCTACTTTAAAAGTAACATGGTGTAACTCTACTAATAATAGGGAATTGGTCAATATACACGACGGTTAATTTTTAAGAAAATTATACTTTATTGAGTAAAAAATATATTATACATGTTTATAGAAATGTTGCAATAATTTCTTTCATTTAGGCGGTTACTGTAATGTACTATATTATTTTACATTAAAATATCAAAATAAAAAATAACTAGTAAAACTTGTACAACACCTGTGTTTTTTATATGGCAGTTACAAATTTGCAGTAATCAAATGTTATTACAATATCAACTTGACGGGAAAGTTCGTAGGGATTTTCCATTAGTTGCTCTTTTTACGCTTGTAAACAAAAATCTGTGTGCTTTGTGCATTTTGCTTGTTTATTTTAAAAAGAGCAAAAACGCTGCCCAAACAAAAAACAGGATTTGTACTCTTTTTGAATTTTGAATGAATCTCTTTGTGTGATCTTTTGATGAAAAAATATTCTGAAGATACATTTTTGAAGCGGATGGTAAATGATAAAAGCGGATTGTGTAAAACAACGTGCAACGAATAAAATCATAGGGTTTGCTAAGGTCAGCTATTTTAAGTACGGCGAAAGATGGCCTTTATCCGAAAAAAATATGCCTTGCATTTGGTGGTATTGAAAGGGACCCATACATTTTGAGCTTCTTCCAACGCAACCAAACCATCAAAACCGACGTGTGCTGTTCACAATTACATCGGCTAAAGACAGCAATGGAAGAAAAACAGTCAAAATTAGCAAACAAGAAAGGCGTTGTTTTTCGTTATGGCAATGCATGACTACAAGTTCAATTAGAACCTAGGCAAAAATTGCCTAGGCTAATTGAATTGCCTAGGCTAATTGAATTGCCTAAGCTTCAATTAGGATATTCCCTGGACGCATCCTTCGACTACCATCTATTCCGCTCCGCCCAAAATTTTTAAAATCGGAAATTGTTTAAAACGGAAGTAGTGAAAAATAACCTGTTGAATTTTTTTTGTCAATAAAGAATTTTAATAAAAATACATTATGAACCTACCACTGTGTTTGGCAAAAAGTTGTAAATAATAATGGTAATTAATAATACTTAATAAATAATAGTTGCGTTTCGAGTGACGGCTCGTGGGTTTTTGATGGGGGAGAGCTTAGAAGAAAATAGTACTACTGAAGAATTTTTTTACTTTCCCCTTCATCCTTTTTACTTTTTGTGCTGTTGCAATCCTATACAGGAGGTGAACCAGGAAAATGAGTTAAATGAAAGAAACTGGACGGAAATAAAATATGGTGTTTTTCTCTGAAAAATTATTTACTGTGACAAATGCTGGAGGGACAGCGCCCCAACGCCCTCCGTCACGAGCAGCGACTGTGGGTTTTCCTTATTAGGTCCATCCGATATATTAATTCAAATTTTCTAATACAAGGTGTGTCTTGCGGATAATAGGACTTCTTAAAAATAGCTAATTACAGTAGGGCCACCTTTTGAAGGGGTTAGTGTTTGAAAGCTGCATCATTCACTGACATTCTGACAAAATTTCACGACATTCGGATCGCTAGAATCCCAGTTATCGCGCTTAGAGTGTCCATGTGTTTGTACCATCGGTCGAAAAATACATATCAAACAAAGAGCGAATCTAAAGGTTTGTTTTAAACTTGGTGAAACAAGCATCGAAGCGTTTCAATTAATGAAACAAGTATATGGATAAATAAGAATTGTTTTATTGAGTCCACGAGTAGTTTAAACGATTCATAGAAGGTCGTGAGGACATTCTGGACGACAAACATCCTGGTCCGAAAAATGCCGTAGTTACTCAAAGTAACATTAAAATTGTGATTCAATTCATCGCATTTTAACCGATCATTTTGGGACTTTGAAAGGTTTGTGCACGCTTTGTTTCACACAAATTGACTGACGCCCCCAAATTGCTCCGAATCCAGCATTACAAGAACTTGATTAAAGAGTCAAAAAAGGATGGAAACTTGCAAGTACATGCAAGTACTGCATTGTTACTGGTGATGAGACGTTTTCAGTAAAACTTTTCCATCCAGAAATCAAGCGTCAAAGTGCCGAATGGAAGCACCCGAGCGAACCAAATCCGAAGAAAAGTCGTCTTGAAAAGTCAAAAATAAAAACAATGTTGATTTGTTTCTACGATTCGGAGGGAATTGTGTACAAGGAGTTCGTTCCACCTGGTCAAACGATTAATACTGTGTTTCATCTTGGTGTTATGAGACGTCTGTTATCGCGTATTCGTCGTGTGTGGCAGCTGGCTCTTATTGATTGTTGCACGATAATGTGCCGTCCCATCGATCGACGCTCATCACTGATTTTTTTTACCAAAAATTGAATTTTAACCATCAATCATTCACCATACTCGCCTGATTTGGCTCCCTGCGATTTCTATCTCTTTTAAAAATTTCATTTTACTATAAAAGGACAACGTTATGCCGACATTGAAGCCATTCAAAAGGCGTCGTCAGCCATCCTGAAGAACATATCTTTGGCCGAACTCAAAAATTCATTAGTCAACCTAATTAACCGTGCAAAAGTTTGTATTGACGCGCAAGGAGATTATTTTGAAAATAAATACTGATTTTTTGAAAAAAAATAAATATTTGTGTTTTTGTTGAAAAAGTCCTGTTTTCCGTGAGAGCAACTTGTATAAAGCAGTAGTGGCAATATAATAAATTATATTATATTAAGTATGAATATTATGTGCAATTAGTGAAACGTATTTAACGCGTGTGTTATTTTAAATGTGACTGCAAAATGCTTAAACAAAACCTTTTGAAACAATAATAATAATGTCTAATATCAAAACAAAGACTTAGTGCAACATAAAAATTCCATGAAATATGGACAATCTGTGCGACGAATTACATGACTTGTTAAACCATAGATTAAGGGCAGATTATTTTTTCCATAAAAATATCGTTTTAACTACCCACTGTGGTCTGTACCCAAGAAATAAGTTGAAACTTACAGATGTTTATTATAATATAATTTTTTCCTATTTAAGAAATGTTCTTTGCTGACTAAAATGGCCGTAAAATTTAAAATACATGGTTTATTAATATTTCATATAAAAACATCATACGTCACTAGATTCGTCTTTTGTAATCAGTATTATCATGAAATTATTTATTCGTTTCAAAAAATTTACGATAGCGATACTTTTACTAAACAAAAATGAGCTCAAAAAGATTTAAGTTTCCAATGCACGTTTCGCTAACTATATAAACATCATCAGGAGCTGATTCAACCTTGATTGTTTGAATGATCTCCTGCTGATGCTAAAACCATTAGCAAAACGGACGTCGAGAAGTTAAAAACAAGTGATTTGGTGTTTAGTGGTAAATCTCTTTTTATTTTTTAAAGTATTTCACTTAATTTTGAGGATTCATTCAAGTAGTTTAGTATTTTCAATAGAACATCAAATGATCCTATAGAAGAATTAATTAAAAGTGAATTAAATAAAATACAATGTTTTGATGCAATAATTAAGACCACTTTAATGCAAAAGCTCTTAAACAAAAACTAAAATATAAATTGCATTTACAAATATATGTATTCATAATTTTTGAAATAATACGTTTAGATAACAAATCAACAAATTACCTAACACATTACCTCTGATTAAATACGTACTATAATTTCTAGAAGTAAAAAGTAAAAAAGTGAGAAAAAGTAAGTAATTATTCATTATAGTTTCAGTAAAATTATATTTGATTTAACAGCAATAATTTTCGATTTTTGTCAATTGATATTAAATATATGCTTTGAAGATGGCTCAGACACTACAGCTCCATGCTGATATAATACTATATTGATGAATTAAATTAATAAATGTTCAGGACCAAAATGATCTTTACAAACAAAATAACCAACCAATTTTATAATTTCTACCTAATCTTTAAAAATACTGGTAAATAATTTTTTGAAACGCTATGTCTTTGACTACGCTTATTGCGGTATTGGGTAACAGGACTCGGTTTAGACACCATTATAACGTTATAATATACATTAAGAATATCAAAAACGCACTACGCTAATTCAGCTACTTCACTATAAAATGACGTTAGACCATGAGCATAATAATTTTAATGTTCAACCTGATGATATCTCTGTAGTAAATTAAAAAACTTACCAGGAAGATTTCAGAACCTCGGTAACAAATATTCAATATGTCGTCCAATTGTCCTTATTATTTTTTTTGTGCATTGTAGTTAAAACTTCATCATCAGGCGTCATCTTTGAGAGAATACACATATTATGTTGTAGGGAAAATTCGTAGGAATTGTTAAAAAGAAAGAGAAACGCAAATATTTTATATAAATCTTTATCCAGTCTATTATGTAATTATCATTAATATTACAACTTTTTGCCAACGTAGTGGTAGGTCCATAATGCATTTTTGCTACAAATTTTTTGCCAAAAAAATGTCACCAGGTTGTTTTTGACGTTTTCTTCCGTTTTAAAATATTTCCCATTTTAAACAATTTCCGAGGGAGTGGAATAGATAGTAGTCCCAGGGTTAGATGTCCGCTGAGAAAGGCAAATTGGGTAAAAGATTTCAATTGTAGCTCAACAATTTGCCGGATCCTAATTTTTGACTAGGCTGATACGTATGGTCGTGCATAGTGATGCTGAAACACGACGCTTTTCCTGTTTGCTAATTCTGGTTGTTTTTCTTCAATTGCTATCTTCAGCCGATCTGTGGACAGTAGAGTCAGCGTAGACGATTTGATTGCATGGAAGAATCTCAAAGTGTATTGGTCCCTTTCAAACTCACCAAATGCAAAGCATAATTTTTTTTCGGTCCATCCGCTATCGTCTTCAGAGTTCTTGCAGTGCTGTTGCAGCATTTTGGAAATAAAAAAGCGTAACGTGGCGTAAATGCAAGTTCTCAAACAACATTATCGATTTAAATAAATTTGATTAATTGAAGGGAAATCTGAATGTAAACATAGTAAATACAACATAAATTAATAATTTGTAAATTAAAATTCTAATCCAACACAGTTTTCAAGAGTTAAAAGAACAAGTAATGGAAAATCCCTACAAACTTTCCAGACAACCGAATACTTTTACTTTCAACGGCAGAATTTTCAAGAATAACTTCTCCTTCTTCACTCATAATGACATAAACGTGCTGTTATTATTTGACCGTAGGTAGAAATTATTTGAAACTTATTAATTTAAACTGATATTAGTTCATATTTTGTGTTAAGTTACATAGAAATGCTCCGGAAGCTTTTGATATAATTTAATTTGTTTATAGTAATTTGGTATAGTAATAGTTAATAAATCAGACATGATGAGAGTTTGCAAGATTTCATGATAGCAAACAGTAACAGTTTCAACTGAAAAATAAACACATTGAAATTGTGTGTCTCTCGGGCATCTATGAGATTATCTAACTAGCATTCTTAAATCATCTATTGGGTGATTTTTTAGTGCGTTCGAGCTTGAAATTCAAATAAAATAACATCCATATTAGATGCCTTGAAACTATTTATTTGTGTGAAATATCATTCAATGGCATTCATGTTTGAAAACAATTTCGAACAAATATCGGCCGCGGTTACTTTCAGTTGCAAGCGCATTCTGTCAATCCAATTTTCGACCACTTTTTCAAGCAATTGAGATCTTACGTCCTGAATTGTCCGAGTTATGTTAGATTCCAAGGTGTCAATAGTTGCTGATTTATCAGCATAAACCGAAGATTTAACATAACCCCAAAGAAAATAATCTAAAGGCATGTGGAGCCGTCTTCTTGGAACCACATCTCTTGCAAACCAAACCATTCAAATTCGGAATTAAATAATCCACGTAATCGAATAACAAAGCCCAACTTCCTGCGAACGAATTGGTAAATTTGGATCTTCATCTACACTACCAGCAATAGCGGCAATATTTTATTCAGATTGCACAGTTTTTTGTCTCGTTTTTTTTAACATCAGGCTGTGTGAAATACTTTCGGGATTTGTCAAATGAGTTCAAATTCACGAAGTCCTCTATAAGTTTGGGGTACAGAATACTGATTTTGATAATAAATTTAGACAATTTGCAAAAGTTGCTTTAATATTAAACGTTCCATGCGATGTTCCATGATGATTTGCAATACTATTGAAAAGTAGATTTACAAACTTACAGGCAAACTCACAGTCCGCTTGAGAGTGACCCCTATTGAAAGTTCGGACACACTAAAAAATCACCCTTTATACATCTTGTTTTAAAAGAAAATTGTAAAATGCAATTTTTTTGGCAATAATTAGTATGTTGGTTGCAATGGTTGGCTATATATAAAAGAGTTCAAGTACCCTCATATTACCTTGATATTAGCACTCTATGCAACTTCCACTATCCCCGAAAATTTCGCATTAGTTACCTTCTTTGGATGGACTGTGCATATAGAAGAGCGCTAAGAGCACTTTAATAATTTGTGTACGTTTTAGAATATAAAAAACAAAAAGTTTATGAAAAGGATAGAGAAAAGAATTTATTTATTCACCTTCGCGTCGCTGACACTCATTGCTGACACTTTATTTTCCCGGTGAAAGGCTGAGCTTAAATTGACGATAATTTCTGTTCCATTTTCCGACAGTGTTTGTTCATTTTGTGAAGAGCATGAAAATGTCGTACCCTGTAATTGTAAATATTGCAAAAGTAAAATGATGCACTCAGTAAATTATCTATGAATGCTATTTTATGTATTTGCTTCCGTGACTTTACACAGATATTCAGAACCCATCGTAAGAGATCGACCGAAACATGTCCGATGCCCGAGATTAATATCCAGTTAATTTAGGAATTTAATTAAGGAATTTTCATAACTACTTTTGAATTGCACAATTAGGACTACCCCTTTTACATATTCACATCTATTATTTGCCTCGGGGCTTCCATTGCATTAAAGGAACTTTCAATAATAACGCAAAAGTATTATTTTTTCTAATATCACAAAAACACAAAATTAATATTTTTAACAATGAGTAACAGAGAGTACAATAGAGCGTTTAGTCATACTACAGCAAATTAAATGACTAATTTTCTATATTGATTTGATATCATACAAAACAAGGTACTTATTTTCCCCCATATTTGCTGAACTGAGACAAAATAAGGTATTTTAGCTTTTAAATAGTAAATTGTGAATAAATTATCACTTAAAATATAAAATAATAAAGAAATACTGTAATATTTTGAAATTTTAATGTGATTCCCATTGCTGAACCAAAATATATAATATATAAGAACGAAAGTGTCTGATATTTCCTAACGTATATGCCTTGACTACATTCTAAAAACTTGTTTGAAATAACCTCTTTGCTTTTGAGTTGCCTTTAAATGAAAGTTTAACATTACTATAAATGGTGCATATACTTTAAAGGATATCTATATATTTTCACATATTTCATAATTATTTAACCTAATGTTACTACAATAGATCTAACATAAACAATCATGACATTTTAAATCAAAACTTTTCGTATAAATTACAATAAAATAAAAACAATCTATGAAACATATATAACACAGTTAATTTTGAATCAAACATTATTGAAAAAGTACCGCAATTTGAAAATGCATTTATAAATATCAAGCTAAAGAGAATGTGTTTAACTTGCTTTCGATTTTAGGAAAAAATTGCAATATATGTAAGAGGACCATTTCGTATATTATAAATTACAGGTTAACAGTTTAATTAACAATTCCACTGTATTAGATAGAATGATGCTAACTAGTAAATCAGTATGTTGGTTTCTTTACAGATGGCCTACAATAATAGGGATTGAAGCTAAACTTAATATAGTTTACGGCCAACGGATTTTTAATAGAAATCAGCAGTTGTTTGAGAAAAATCATTTCCACCTGCCTGTAACCAGTCAGCATGCACAACTAACATAGGATCTATCTCAACAAGATTCAATCATAATTTTTCAAGATCGTCTTTATTTAAAAATAATATATCTATATCGATCTACCATGAGATTTAATAAAAAAATATATCATTTGTTTCACATATATGTTAAATATCATATAATTTTAACAGCCGAAATTAACAACAGAGACAAAGCAAATAGTAATAAAAGGTAATTAGGTTATGAAAACATATTTGGGTTTTTGGTGGATGCTTCTATTCGTGAAGGATGTTTCTACAGCCCTTTGGCGCCATTCCTATGCCTCACAAATATCGTCTAACGGTAGTACGCGATACTCCTAACTCCTAATTTTGGAAAGTTTCCTAGTACTGATTCAAAGATCTGCAAACTGCTTAAAACTTCGGCATATAGAGACCGTAGACGACCTGATCTTCCCCTATCTTAAAATGGCCTTAATATCGCGACATTTCTCATTTTAAATAAACGTAAATACAGCCTATTAATAATATAAAATGATACTAATTAGCAACTAGAATGTATTTAATATACTCTTAGTTATATTCTTATAACCATAAAATTAAATTTTGACTCTGAATAATTCTGCTTTAAAGTATAAAAAATGGTTAACCACGAAATGGAGTATTATTAATTAATTCATAGTTTTACTTGATGAATTCGACGATAAATCAAATAAGTTTATAAAAATAAATTTATATCTATATATTTTAATGATCATATGTTTCAATGTCACTTCACTTTAAAACAAATTATTGCTTATTTTGTAATCTGACGATAAAAGAAAAAGAAGAAAGGTGTTTTCCTGAAGTGATAAAAATATTAAAAGCTATTCTTTAAAACTGGACAAATTATTGGAATTTGTAACAATCTGTTAAATGGCAACAGATAATATATGTAAATATTTTTATTAATTTAGTTTTCTTGTAAATATTCAATATAAATGCCATTGATTGTCTTACATTTTTTTCTACATAAAATGTTTTGAATGTGTACCAGGCGTAAGTAAAAAAAAGTGGCGGGAAATATCATACAAAACAAGTAATTTATTTAGTTTCCAATTATTTTGTCCTAATTATAAATGTAAAATTATGGCAGTAATCCAAAATATTAAGTATTAAAAGGAAATACGTCATCGAGTTTCACATCCTGAAACCATTAGATATTTAAAATCATTTTCTTTTATACATTTTAAAACCTTATTCTATCCACGATCTAGGGTATAGGTCTTTGACGGTATAGACCGTATATAAACAAGAGCCTATCTAAACCTACTGAGATCCATGTATGATGAAGCTACAGTGACAGTTCACATGATCTTGAAGTTAAAATCAATATAGAACGGGGTGTACGGCAAAGTGACACAATATCACCTGTTCTTTTCTCAGCCTGACTCGAAAGGTATTCCGTAATCTGGATTGGGAACAGGATGGAATAAAAATAAATGGTGAATTCTTAAGCCACCTTAGATTTACAGATGATATCGTTCTCCAGTCACAAGACCCGGATGAACTACAAAAACGCATACAGAGCTGCAAAGGGCGGGAGAACCATTTGGCTTGAAA
Organism: Cosmopolites sordidus; assembly: GCA_031761425.1. Classification (NCBI taxonomy): domain Eukaryota; kingdom Metazoa; phylum Arthropoda; class Insecta; order Coleoptera; family Curculionidae; genus Cosmopolites; species Cosmopolites sordidus. The sequence continues at coordinate 1,442,736 of JARFXV010000536.1, forward strand.
ACAAACCTGAAAAAGAGTCAGATTATTCAAAAAATTTGCTGAAAACAGAAGAATATCTATTTTAGGTAAGCGATTTAAAGGTGGTAGACTACTCTATATATCTAGGCAAAGGATTTCAATGGAGAGTGATAGCGCCTGGGTAGTGAAAAAGAGTCAGATTATGTTCAACAAATTTGCTGAAAACCGAAGAATATCTATTTTATGAAGCGATTCAGAGGTGGTGGACCACTACATATATCTTAGGCAAAGGATTTCAATGGAGAGTGATAGTGTGACTCAACACAGTGTTTAAGGACCAACTCCCACTTTATCTGAAGAGAAAAGTTTTTGATTAGTGTGTGCTGCCTGTTTTGTCATACGGAAGTGAAACATGGACACTCACATCACAATCAATTCAAACACTTCGGGTAGCACAGAGGGGAATGGAAAGATGTATGCTTGGCATTACAAAGCGGGACTGTATATGTATCAGAGAACAGACGAAAGTATATGACATCATTGGAAAGGTGAAGGAATTGAAATGGAGGTGGGCAGGCCATATAGCGAGGCGATATGACGACAAATGGACCAAAGCAATCCTGCAATGGATACCGCTTGATCACAAGCGTCCACGGAGAAAACCTAAAACACGTTGGATCGATGACATCATTAACTATATTGGACTCGAATAGCAGAAGAAAGCTCAGGACAGCGCAAGTTGGAAGCATACTGGGAGGCCTTCATCCCGCAGTGGATCGACAATGACTGAACATTTAACATTTCGATTTGAATGGCAATTTGTGATTGCCCTCCGAGAAAAACCGTACATCTCTTGAGGTGGTCCAGTCATCAAGGTACTTTTTGACATCTTCGTAATTGTTTCATGGAAAGTGCGAGAGACATCGGTGAAAACAAGTGGTAGTCGGAATGAGTCTGAGAGCCAACAAAAGTTCCCAGTCTAGTGCAGAAATAGTGTCTCTGACCGTTTTCGTTGTGTTGATGAGGCGTTGTTGTGCTACAAAATCACTTTTCCGTGTCTTGTAGCCCATTTTGGTCACATTTTCGTCAATGCATGATTCAGATTGATCATTTGTTGACACTAGCGAACAGTATTAACTGTTTCACCTAGTTTCAGAAGCTCATGGTACACGACACCCTTCTGATCCCACCAGATGTACTACATTGTCTTCTTTCCAAAGCGATTCGGTCTTGCGGTCCATGTTTATGGTTATCCTGGGTCAACTCATGATTTTCTGTGTTTTCGGTTCTCGACATATATCCATTTTTTGTCTCCAGTCACGATCCAATGCAAAAAAGTGTTTCTCTCATGTCGAGAAAACAAAACTTCGTATACAGGTTGACCTGGGAGTTTTTTGTCTTTCAAGTCGAAATCACCAATTTTGAAACGTCTAAACTAAAGCCCACAAGCGTCTTGCGTTGGAACAGTTTTCATCGAAAAATGTCATCCTTTTTAGAAAAAGTAATTAAGTAATGCATTCTCATTCCATGTATATAATATAAAACAATTATTCTACTATTGGTCTGGGCATATTTCGAATAATAAAACTGTATATGAAATCCTGAACTAAGGAAAGGATTTATAGAAAGGTTATAGCGGGGGGACATTTACTACAGTCCTTAGAGATACTGCTTTAGAATAAGGTATATCGCAAGAAAATCTCTATGCTAGCTACTATTCATGAAGACAAGAAACTAAGAATGGTTGTCCTTAGGAAAAGTTAATTTCCTAATGTCCAATATTACATCCACCATATCCCAATACATCTGTCAGTAATACATGGACGATATAAAATTTTAAAGTGATTCTTTAGAGGAAGTGTTTCAAAATATCAACGTCGTTAACTATTTACATAATAAGTCAACTAGAACTATTAATTTGAAATGAAAATTTATAAATTTTGCAAACAACTACGCATATTTTCATAAATTAAAAATTCAAATTTTCAGAACTAAACAGTTGAAAGTATTGCACATTACTAGTTAAAAAGTTTTAAAATCAGGATATCACTTACATTTATTTTATACTTTTTGTTTTATCAGAAACAATTTTTTTTATATATATGCAGGGTGTCCCGAAACTTAACGTCAAGCGGGTGTGCGGCGAAAGGCCATGTTATACCAGTTCTGATAAAAATAAGAAAAAAATCACCGTGTTGAGTGATAATAGGCATATTTTTGAAAATCTTGAAATGCGACACCCTAGGCTATATCTTTAGGTACTGTGATCACAAATCTCCTAATTTGTCAGTGTTATTATTTTATAACGTGATCCTAAATAACCATGCTATTAATCGCAGTCACAAATCAAACAATGCACGTTGTTAATTTAGTAAAAAAGTTTCATTGAGTCGTGGTTTAAAAAATTTTGTCAGATAACTTCGACACTTGATCTTAAAAAAAAAGTATTACACTTCCCTGGGCAAGTTATTTCAAAAGATGGCCCATTTAGTCAAGATTTCAAAATGGTACAACAATTCGGACTTTTCTTTCAACAAAACATATTATTGCTTTTTTTTGCAAAAGGACCACATGACGAAAAACTCATGCCATGATAAAAAATACTTTTGCGTGGTCAAAAATGGACACAGTATTTAAAGATATAGTATTTAGTAGTATTTAAAGATATTTAAAGATTTTCACACGGTGACATGGATTTTTTTCTTATTTTTGCCAGAACTGGTACAACCTGGCTTTTCCCCGGTACCCGCGGCGAATATATATATATATATATATATATATATATATATATATATATATATATATATATATATATATATATATATATATATATATGTAGTATATGTAGTGTTAGATTTTCTTGGACTGCGTCCAATGAGATAGCAGTAGCTAAGTGTCATCACACACCCAACCTTCGGGTTCTACAATCTCCTGTAGAACACACAACAATCTGCGTCTCCGCCTAAATGAACACTTTCGTTGGTTGCTTGACCGGAAAGGAGCCCCACCTATCCCTTCAATTGGATGACATATGTTTCGTCTCTCGAATTTCAGACTCTTCAGGGCGCCGACATATACCATACCATCAAGAATAGGGAGACCCTATCCACAGCCAACAACCCATGTTTTCGCCGACCTCCCATCGGATGGCATATATTTGTAGTGTTAGATTTTCTAGGACTGCGTCCAATGAGACAGCAGTAGCTGAGTGTCATCACACATCCAACCGTCGGGTTCCACAATCTCATGTAGAACACACAACAACCTGCGTCTCCGCTCAAATGAACACTTTTGTTGGTTGCTTGACCGGGAAGGAGCCCCACCTATCCCTTCAACTGGATGGCATATGTTTCGTCTCTCAAGGTTCAGACTCTTCAGGGCGCCGATTATACCATACTATCAAAAATAGGGAGACCCTATCCACAGAAAACAACCCATGTTTTAACCGACCTCCCATCGGATAGCGTATATTTGTAGTGTTGTTAGATTTTCTTGGAATGCGTCCAATGAGTCAGCAGTAGCTGAGTGTCATCACACACCCAACCGTTGGGTTCCACAATCTCATGTAGAACACACCACAACCTGTGTCTCCACCTAAATGAACACTTTTGTTGGTTGGTTGACCGGGAGGGAGCCCCACCTATCCCTTCAACTGGATGACATATATTTCGTCTCTCGCGGTTCAGACGCTTCAGGGCACCGACATATACCATACCATCAAGAATAGGGAGACCCCATC